>MU754008.1:85010-141168 GCA_026770625.1 Nicotiana glauca
GGGTGGAACTTGTTGTGAAATTGCTTGACCAACTCATCCCAAGTTGCTATAGAGTTGATAGGGAGTGAGTACAGCCAAACCTGTGCAGCTCCTGTCACCGAGAATGGGAACAATAATAACCTGATTGCCTCTGGAGTGACGTTGGGCTGCCTTTGTGTTTTACAAATCGATAGGAAGTTATTCAGGTGCTGCTGAGGATCTTCAAGCTGTGTCCCAGAGAATAATCCCTTGTTTTGCAACAAGTGCAGCATATTGTTTGTAATCTGGAACGATTCAGCTTGTATGGTTGGCACAACAATCGCGGTGGCCAGATTGTCAGTTGTGGGCTATGCCCAGTCATAAAGAGCTCCTCGGGCACAAGATGTGCCACTTCCCTGACATTTGCATCATGTTGCTGATTTCTGCCGTTTCTATTAGGATCGATTACGTCTCCCATGTTAGTTTCGAGTTCGTCTGTCTGTTGAGATAGTTGATGTCTTTTGTAGGCACGGTTCAAAACCTGGAATATTTTCTCAGGGTCTGAGAGTCCTTCAAGTAGTTCTCCAGTCCTTGTAGAGTTTCTAGGCATACACCTGTGCAACCAAGTCAACCGTCAAAAGTTTCAATCAATAATTGGGTGTAGAAAAACTAGTTACACCAAGAATTTATGTAGTTCTATCAATGGCAGTTGATAATTCCATTAACTCCCCGACAACGGCGCCAAAATTTGATCACGCCCAAGTATATCCTCTAAATAGGATTCTGCGGACGCTGCAAGTAAAACCTGAGTATTACGCCCAGGGTCGAATCCACAGAGAGTTAACCTATCAACTGCTACCTTTAGACCCACTAAATTCTTTAGAACCAGCTCCCAAAGACTTTTGAATCACTGTTTAAGGTTTCTTTATGAACTAAAATTGAAGAAAAATAACAAGCTATAACTAATAACTAAGGTTGTAGACAAATATGAGAGACAAGCTAAGGTAATGACTTCCCCTATTGATGGAATCCCTTCTGTTTATGCTCATACAAATTTATCAATACATCTCTATCAATCATGAACACTAATTTTACCGTAAATCTCTCCCGAGTAATCATAGTAATTTACTATTGCACTCTCCCGAGTTACACTAGCTTATGTTAATTAACACGGTTCACTTTAGATTACACCCAAGGNTTTTTTCAAGTTATGCACACTAAATAGGCACAGCTAATTGAGGATCCTATCAATTAACTATAACAAGCATGAAGTTGAACAAATAGATATTAAACTAACAAATTGTATTCACATAAACCAGAAGTTCATCACCCAATAGGTTCCATCAAAACCTTAGACAAGAATTTAGCTGCTCATGGCTATGGGTAAATAAACTAAAATATAATTCATCATGAAAATCAAAAGAAAAGAAGAAAGATGTTTTGAGAAATCTCTCACAATCGTTTTTCCTTCCAAGATAACCTAAAATACAATACATGCCTCCTTTGGGCGAAGTCTATTGTTTAAATAGGGTTTAGGTCTAAAAAATCCCGTTTTTACACTTTGGTCCCTTAACTTTTCGGCGCCTGCCATGGTTCTGCCGCGGTCGCGGTGGAACTGCGGCAGAACAGTGCCTCTGATTCTTCAAAGTTCTGCAGCAGCCTTTCACCGCGATTCTACAGCGGTCACGGTGGAACTGCGGTGGAACAGTATTTTCGGCTCCTAATGGCTGGTATGACGTGACTTCAATGGGAATTTGCATATTTGGCCTCTTTTCTCCAGTATTGATTCCAAAATAGCTCCTTATCCTTCCTTAGCCGTTTATTACCTATAAATTATAAAAAACACTAATAAGAGCATTTTGTTATCATATATATCATCAAAACAATATAAGAATGTGATTATTCAAGGTGTGATTATAGTCAAATTCACCTATTATCAGAGACTGAACCCAAAATAGTTAACTAAAAATTCCTAAGAGAAAAAGCCTTAGAGCTCGAACGCCAGCTTATACTGTAAGATTGTACCGACTCAATGCGTAAGAGCCACTGTCGCCAGTACTAAAATTAAAGGGCATACCGACTCGATGCCTAAGCGCCTCTATCGCTAGCACTAAAATCAAAGGGAGTACCGACCCGATGCTTAAGAGACACTATCGCCAGCACTAAAATCAAAGGTCGTACCAACCAGATACATAAGAGCCAGGTCTAACCCGAGAATGCCCGAAGACTAACCTTCAATCGCTGCTGGTCGCTCAGCAACAGCAAAAACCTAATGGTCTAACTCAAGATCTGAAATCTCGGATCGATTATCAAAAAACATCACACATTATTTCTAAAAAACAAAGGGGAAAGGAAGGGATAGGAAACAAAAAGCCTTTTATTCATATTGCTCACGGAGGTGTGGTTACAAGGCCATAAAAACCCTTACAAATAAGGAAACAAACAAAACTCTAATATGTCCACATGTTCAATGGCTCCGCCGGAGGTTGCACCCCAACTTCGAGTCTTCCTACGGCCTATTCCCCCCTCCCAATTCTTATCATCTCCTGAGCCACTTCCCGATGCACCTCCAGAAGCGAACAGGGCAGCACCCTTCTTTTCTAGGGTCTTCACCTTCTCGATCTCGGCAGACAAATTGATACCCCCGTGAATTTATCCTTGAGAGTTTGCCTTCGAGATTCTAATCGAGCATGTTCTACGGCCAGAGTAAATTTCAATTTGGCCTCCTCAGGTGCTCTACCGATTTGAACATTTACTATAACCGTATCCTCTTTGTGCGAAGAGATGAGGGCCTCGGCTTCAGTTTTGATTTTGGATAGTGCAGCAACTAGTTTAGAATAGAGACATCTGTACTTGTCATTATTCGCCCTCGCATCACCAAGTTCATGTCCAACTAAGGCCATCATTTCCTGGACAGTGTCCCTCTCGAAAGTTATCTCACTCACGTGCCGTTTGAGTTCAAGAACTTCAGAGTTTCTCGCTCGGAGCTCCTCCCTCAGTAGGGCATTTTCCCTCTCAAACTGCACAAATTAGATCAAAGATGTCAAAACGATGGAATTTGGCAAACATCCAAACAATAAAAAATGGAAGCTAGGAAACCTACTCAACGAGATGAGTCTTCTCATGCTCGTGACATGACACCTAAACCTGAAATCGGGCGAAAGTCTGAATATGAAGCGCCCTGGCCTGAAACCATGAAGAAGACAAGTTAGAAAGATAAAGATCAGGACGACGGGCAGGAGTTACAAAAACTACCTACTCCTAAAGCTTGTTCATCTCGCGAAAAACAAGTGAACCATCAAGCTCAGGGATTCACTCGGGAGTGGCTAAAAGCCTCCCAAACACGTCTCTACCTTCGATGGGCACCCCTAAATTGGAATTTTCTTCATTCTGGGCATCTTTCGCCCTCCTAGCGAGGTAAAATTGCCGCCTAAGGGGAATTAGTCACGACGACAACACTAACGGGATCAGTCGGGGCCTTTTCTTGTCCTCGCAGAGCTTCAAAACTGGTTTCCTCCGAACTGCCTGTCGGGTGCATCTTAACTCGAGGGATATATTGGCCATCAGCCGGCTTGGGGACATCGCCCAATGCTTCCTCAGTGGCCTCTCCATCCTGAAGTCAAACCACGATGACATCAAGCCTCGGCTCAGGAGCCATCGTCTCTCCGGCGTGAGGGTCGATTGGGTTTTCCCCCATTTTGGGCGTTATGAAGACATTATTTTCTCCCTCTCCTTCAGCCCAGGGACTTCCCGCTGCTTCTAAGGCTAAGACTGCTGGGCTGGCCGTAGTTTTTTCCATCTTGGTTTTTTTGGATCCCGAAGGTTCATTCAATGGACCTCCCTATCTTTTCTTTCCTTCGTCGAGTCTCAGGGTACCCTCTTCTCCAGGCCATATTTCCTTCATCAATAGAACCTTCCCTAGACCTACACGAGTGCAAGAAGTGATCACATGGAATGAGGACGCCATCAGTAGCAATTCATATTGAAAGGTACGACTGTAGCAAAAGTAAGAGCTCACCGTGATTCTTGGCTTCTCATCGAGCTTGAGACAAATCACATGATACTCGCTTGGTGTATGGGGAAATTGAGTCCAGCCAACCACGGCTGCATCAGCAGAAGAAATTAGCGCATGGAAAGATGCACCCAAAAATAAGCAAGATATGCTAGATAATGTATCTACTTATGTTCCATGTTCCATCTCTCGGGGAACGACATCCTTGGATACATTGTTGCAACACAAGTGTTCCTTTTATTAATTCGTTCATATAACTTCATCATCCTTGTCAATAAGGGGGCATCATATAAGGCATGCTCACATAAGAAAATAATGAACACTTCGAGAAAATAATCACATTTTCGACTATCATGATTTCAGAATAAACACATAGAACAATTTTGGGATGAAAGTCCGTCACCCAACACATTAATGCAATTCATGAAGTATGATCAATTCGAAACTCACGCCCACTACTTGGACACTAAGAATTAAACACTAAGAAGAAGAGGGTTAGCCATACATACCTTAACGGAGCTTCCCTTAAGTACTTACAATAAATTTCAGAATTTCCTAGCAACTTTGATCTATTTTATGAGAATTACAAATTAAGGCAAGAATTAGAGACATGATTAAGATTCTAGCTTATTTGAGCATATTATCAAGCACTAGGTATGAATTGTGGTTTTAGGAACCCTTTGTGAGAGATATTCATCACCTTCCACCCCAATTGCCATCTTTTTAACTCACAATCTTCCCATACTTCATTGTCAATCATGCATGCAAGATAGTTAATTCCTATACCCATGAACTCTCCCGTGATCACTTACTTTAGTAGAATTTCGAAATTATAGATTAGGGCACAAGTTCTTACCTCTTAGGATGAAGACCTAGCAGATTTTACTTGATAATCTTTGAGGGCAAAGACAAAGATCAAATAGGAACTTCATAAAGACCACCCTCCTCTCTCTCTAGAACTTCTTCTCTAACTCTATTTTAAGGAAAATCGTATAAAAGGGGTCTAAGGGGGTATTTTTAATTGAATGGGGTCGGGTTTTAAAAGTTAGAAAGTGGGAGCCTCGAAAAAATCTTTGATCGCATAATGGACATACGGCCCACTAAAGGAACCGCAAAAATGGTCCCCAAAACCTAAACAAACTGCTTGGGTATGCGACAAGAATGCGGTTCGCATACGTGTTCTGCTGTCGCATAATGCACCGTAGAACTGCCCCTCACAAAAATACCAAGGGAATTATGCGATGACTTTACGGCCCACATATTGATTACACGATCGCATAATTGGCCGCATAGTTGACCTGAAAATTAACCAACACACTAACTGACTCTGCGACGACTATGCAGTCGGCATAGACATTATGCGATTGCATAATGGACCGTAGAACACTCTTTTCTAGAGAAATATTATTCCTTAACTTTTTAATGCACAGCTCAGTCCAAAGGGTCCGATCTCACCGCAAAGAATTTTATGACTTTCTAAAACATATTCTTAACTTGGCACTACGAGATCTCGAGTATATAAGTAAAAATTTCACGGGGCCTTACATCTTCCCCCACTTTGGATCATTCGTCCTTGAATGAGGATCAAGGTTCACTCATTAGAAATCCTTATGTAACTCCAGCTTTTTCACAACATGACACATATCCATAGCCATGAATTGGCTAACTCCCTAAATTTCCGAAAATTTCGCCAGAGTTTCCTTTGTATCTAGGCCTAAACTTCTTCTATAGGGCCCCAGAAGCATATCGTAACAGTATTTACACAATCCTTAGACATGACATATCTTGCAACGACACCAACCTTGGCTGCATAAGCAACATATAATAAAAATAGAACTGTTCTACGTAGACCAATTCAAGGATAAAGAGTTCATAGGAACAAAATTCATAAGAACTATTATCTGGCTATACAAACAAATGTGGCTACTTCTTTTTCATTTCTTAGTCGGCTTCCCAAGTGGCTTCTTCAACCTACTGGTTTCGCCATAACACTTTTACAGAGGCAATTTCTTTGTTTCTCAACTTTTGGACCTGCCTGTCAAGAATGGCAACTGGAATTTCTTCATGCGATAGTTCTTCATTAACCTCAGTAGTTTCAACTGGCACAATAGTAGACGGATCCACCACTACCTTCTTCAACATAGAAACATGGAAGACTGGGTGTACCAATGACATCTCGGGTGGTAGCTCAAGCTTGTATGCCACATGTCCCATCCTCTAAATGATTTTGTATAGTCCAACATACCTCGAACTTAAGTTTCCTTTTTTTCCAAATCGCATGATACCCTTCACGGGGGAAACGTTCAAAAATACCCAATCATCACTCTAAACCTCTGTGACAAATGTCTAAATAAGACTTTTGGCGACTCTAAGTAGTTTTCAGCCTTTCCTTAATCATCTTGATTTTTCCATGACCTGATGCACGAGGTCCGACCCTATCAGTTCCACTTCTCCCACCTCGAACCACCCAGTAGGAGACCTATATCTCCTACCATACAATGCCTCAAATGGTGCAATCTGGATAATAGCATGGGAGTTGTTGTTATAGGAAAATTCTATGAGTGGCAAATGGTCATCCCAGCTACCTTTGAAATCAAGAGTGCAAGCATGCAACATGTCCTCAAGCGTCAGAATAGTCCACTCCGCTTGCCCGTCGGTCTATGGGTGAAAAGATGTGCTAAGATTTACCTACGTACCCAAACCCTACTGAAATTTCTTCTAAAAGTTGGCCGTGAACTGAGCCCCTCAATCTGAAATGATTGAGACTGGATTGCCATGCAACCTGACTATCTCCTTGATATACAATTGAGCATACTATTCCGTTGTGTTAGTATATTTAACTGGCAAGAACTGTGCTGACTTCGTGAGTCGATCCACGAATACCCAAATTGAGTTGAACTTGTGTGGAGTGTGCGGTAACCCTACTACAAAATCTATGTTGATCATCTCCTATTTCCATGTTGGAATTTATATTTTTTGAGCCAATCCATCGAGTCTTTGATGTTCCTCCAAATGAGCCAAACTCCCCGTAGATTTCCGGCTAAGAGCATCCGCCACAACATTGGCCTTTTCGGGGTGATAGAGAATATCGATGTCATGTTCCTTGAGCAACTCGAGCCATCTCCTCTGTCTCATATTCAATTCCTTTTTCTTGAAAAAATATTAAAGACTCTTGTGGTCTGTAAATACATCTACATGGAACCTATACAAATAATGTCGCTAAATCTTTAGTGCAAACGACACTACCGCAAGCTCTAAGTCAGGGTTGGATAGTTCTTTTCATGGTTCTTAATTTGCCTAGAAGAATAGGCTATAACCTTTCCGTGTTGCATTAGCGCACACCCAAGCCTGATCCTGGAAGCATCGCAATATACCACAAATCCTTCTGTACCCTCTGGCAGGGTTAATACTGGTGTTGTAGTCAATCTTGATTTCAATTCTTGGAAACTCCTCTCACAAGCATCAGACCACTGGAACATAACTTCTTTCTGTGTCAATTTAGTCAATGGAGAGGCAAGAGAAGAATATCCCTCCACAAATCTTCTGTATTACCCAGCCAAACCTAAGAAACTGCAAATTTCTATTGGAGTGGTATGTCTAGGACAATTCTTCACTCTGCAATCTTTTGATGATCAACCATAATTCCTTCTCGGGAGACGACGTGACCCAAGAATGCGACAGATTCAAGCCAAAATTCACATTTTGAAAATTTTGCATATGGTTGATGTTGCTGAAGAGTCTACAGAACTGCCCTTAGATGGTCAGCATGGTTCTCCCAACTTTGGGAATACACAAGAATATCATCAATGAACATTATCACAAAGGACTCTAAAAAATGCTTGAAGACTCGATTCATAAGATCCATGAAAGCTACCGGGCAATTCGTGAGCTCAAATGACATCACCAGAAATTAAAAGTGCCCATACCGAGTCCTAAAAGCTGTTTTTGGAATATCCTGCTCCCTTATCTTCAGTTGATGGTACCTGGACCGTAAGTCAATTTTTGAGAAACACGAAGCACCTCGCAATTGATCAAACATGTAATTTATTCTTGGCAATGGGTACTTATTTTTATATTGTGGCCTTATTGAATTACAGGTAGTCAATACACATTCGAAGCGACCCATCTTTCTTTCTAACAAAGAGAACCGATGCACCCCAAGGCGACACACTCGGTCGGATGAAACCCTTCTCTAGTAGATCCTTCAGTTATTCCTTCAGCTCCTTTAATTCTGCCGTCACCATTCTATAAGGTAGAATGGATATAGGTTGGGTGCCCGACATCACATCAATCACAAAATCAATCTCCCTATTTGGAGGAATCCCAGGGAGCTCGTCTGGAAACACATCGGGGAATTAATTCACAATTGGCACATATCCAAGGGTAGGCACCTCAGTTGTGGTGTCCGCAACTCGGACCAAATGATAAATGCACCCCTTCTTGATCATCTTTGTGGCCTTAAGCTAAGAAATAAACCTACCTTTTGGCATAACATTATTCCCTTCCCACTCAATAGCTGACTCATTAGGAAACTCGAGTCTCATGATCTTAGTTCGGCAATCGAGTTTGGTAAAGCATGAATAAAGCCAATCCATTTCCATTATTACATCAAAATCGATCATTCCCAGTTTAATGAGATCGGCCATGGTATCCTGGCCACACATCGTGACTACAAAATCCCTGTAAACCCGTGCGGCCGTAATAGACTCGCCAACCTGAGTAGATACGAAAAATGGCTGATGAAGCTGTTCCGGTTCTATCTCGAAGCTTGAAGCAACATATGGGGTAACATAAGACAAAGAAGACCCGGGATTAATAAGAGCATATACGTCATGAGATTGAACAGTCAATATGCCTATAACAACATCTGGGGAGGCCTCTGCACTCTGATAACAACTCATAGCATAGAATCGTTTGGGTCCTCCCGAACTCTATGCACCACCCCTAGCTGCACCCCACCCAGTGGGTGCTGAAGAGCCTCAAGCTGGAGGGTATGCTGAAGATGTAGCAGCTGTAGGACTAGATGACTAAGCTGTACCCATGCCTGCCCCCTGGCGGTACGCACGACAGTCCCTCTAAATATGGCCTCTTATCCCGTAGCTATAGCATATTGGCATGTCCAAGTAGCAGACTCCCGAATGTATCCTCCCACATTTAGGGCATAGGGCCTTCTGTTGCTGCTAGGATCTTCCTCCCGATCGGCCCTGATGATAGGACCCCCTGTTGCCCTGGCTGGGCCTAAAATGACTCCCCTGCTGGAGACTGTGCCGTGATGGCGGGGCACTAGCTGAAGACTGAGCATAAGATTGGGATGGCACTGATAATCCTCCCCAAAAAGTTGATCTCTCACCTCTAAATTAATCCCTAAGGTTTCCTACTTATCAGGCCATGTTATTACCTTTTTGTCCATCCTGTACTTTAAATTTTGAGCCTCGGTAGCTTGGGCAAAGGCTACGTTCCTTCCATAGTTCATGTCAGAATTTTGAGCGGCTGTGGCAGCTTCATTAATAACTAAGGGGCCAAGGCCCTGCACAAATCGACGCACCCTAGCCTCCATAGTCAGCATCATGTGAACAACATATTTTGACAACTTTTAGGTGAGACATGGCACTGACGATCCTTCCATACTCTCACACACTCTTACTACCTTGTTTAAGGGTCTCAAACTCTGCAGCATGGGCTACCTTAGTCTCAGTAGGTAGGAAATGGTTTATGAAGGCATCCGCAAACTCACTCCATCTCGCTGGAGGGCTCCCCTCCTCACGGGAATCCTCCCACATCTCGAACCAAGAATATGCCACCCATTTCAGATGATAGGAAGCCAACTCCACTCCGTCCGTCTTAGTAGCACGCATAACTTAGAGAATCTTGTGCATCTCATCAATGAAATCCTAAGGGTCTGCTCCAGGATCAGTGCCTGGGAACATTGGAGGGTCTAACTGAAGGAGCCTGTTTACTCTAGAACCAGAAGAATCCCCTTGCAAGCAAAATGAGGTTCTTGCAGCATCTGACCTCTATGCTTGAGAAGCCACTAAGTAGATCTAAGATCCCCATCAGAAATACCAGGACCAGCAACTGGGGCTGCAGCTGTAGCAGGCATATCGGCGGGAGGGATGGTGGTACCCTCCGTAGGTGTAGGAACTGGGGTAGTCTGCTCTGGAGTGGAAGAACCAGGCAAAGTTATAGCAGGGCGATTGCCCTCCCCCACAATATCAAGTAGGGATTCATCAGCCACTCGCGAGGTGGCATTGGCTTCTTGGCCAATTCTCGCTTTCTTCTTAGGTGCCATTTACTGAAAGATAGAACAATGCACGAGTTATAGGAAAGCAACCTCTCATACTGCTCTAATGCACGATAAAGAGCACAATGAAGGGTATTATTCCTAAATGTCCAAGTAGCCCCCTACTTATAGATGTGGTCAACAACACACTGATAATAAGGGCTCTACTAGACACGGCTCCGAGACATCCTAGAACACATTAAAACCATAAGCTCTAATACCAAGTTTGTCACGCCCCAAACCTCATGGAGCACGACCGGTGCGCGACCGAGCGAACCCGACCGAGCAAGACTGTGTAACCTTTCTCGCCCAACTCATTCTATACCCGAAGAAGTAATGCATTACCAATTATTAAACATAGGAGGGAGAGTTATTATTTAAATTTATAACCATTGCTAGTTAGATTCGTACTTAAATGCAACATGCCAAAGTTAAGTTCCCAAAAGTACATACAATTGACAGTCTAGTGGAGAAAATTTTCAAAATACAACGTGATCCTATGAGCACCCCGTCACCCATACATTACCCACATAAACGTCTATGGAGCCTCTAAGTATATAGAAGACCAAAATGATAATGTCGGCAACAAGGCCCCGGCCATATCTCAAAATATGGAAATTTACACAAAGAAGAACTACAAAACCCCTGGGAGGAATGGGGGCTCACCAAGACAATTGTGAAAGGAGCAAGAGAGCACCACTATCTGCGATTGGCACTATCAGCAATGGAACCACCTACATCCATTCAAAGATGTTGTGCCCCGGCAAAAGGGACGTTAGTACTGTCGAAAAGTACTAGTATGTAAGGAAAAAAAAATTCTTAATAGGATGAACAATGAACAAATAGAAGGCAGTTATATCTTCAACAAGTACATCACATTATTTTGAGGAAAAACACCAAATAAGGTTCACATGATTCTGGTTAAGTCTTTCCATTCCTTTAGGCTAATGTTCTTTAGTTCCTAATGCCATACCTATAATATAATGCCACCGTGGTTTTTACACGGAGTCCGGTCTCGGCCCGACCGGCTAAGCCATCCCAAGTGAAACATATCCAAGTCCACAATGATATTTAGAATCCAATATAAAAGCCACCATTTGTATAGCATGGCGTCCGATCTCGGCTCGATCGGCTAAGGCATCTCACGTGGGACATAACCTCTTTCAGTTAGTCCTTAGTTCCCATTTCCTTCCATTTTTCCCATTACATGGTACAACACCTCTTTTTGTTAATTGATTTCTTGGTATTTGTATACATTGTTACAACACAAGTGTTCCTTTTATTAATTTGTTCATATAACTTCATCATACGTGTCGATAAGGGGGCCATCATATAAGGCATGCCCACATAAGAAAATAATGAACACTTGGAGAACATAATCACATTTTCGACCATCATGATTTCAGAATAAACACAAAGAACAATTTTGGGATGAAAGTCCGTCACCCAACACATTATTTCAATTCATCAAGTATGATCAATTCAAAAGTCACGCCAACTATTCGAACATTAGAATTAAACTCTAAGAAGTAGAGGGTTAGCCATACATACCTTAATGGAGCTTCCCTTAAATCCTTACAATAAATTCCAAAATTTCCTAGCGACTTCGATCTATTTTATGAGAATAACAAATTAAGCCAAGAATTAGAGACATGATTAAGATTCTAGCTTATTTGAGCTTATTGTCAAGCACTAGGTGTGTATTGTGGTTATAGGACCCTTTTGTGGGAGATTTTTATCAGCTTCCACCCCAATTGCCATCTTTATATATCATAATCTTCCCATACTCCATTGTCACTCATGCATGCAAGATAGTTAATTCCTATACCCACGAAGTCACCCGTGATCACTTACTTTACTAGAATTTCGAAATTATTTATTAGGGCACAAGTTCTTACCTCTTAGGATGAAGACCTAGCAGATTTTACTTGATAATCTTCAAGGGCATAGGAAAAGATCAAATAGGGACTTGATGAAGACCACCCTCTTCTCTCTCTAGAACTTCCTCTCTCACTCTATTTTCAAGAAAATCGCATAAAAGGGTCTAAGGGGGTGTTTTTAATGGAATGGGTTCGGGTTTTAAAAGTTAGAAAATGGGAGCCCCGACAAAATCTGCGATCGTATAATGGACATGCGGCCCGCAAAATGAACCAAAAAATGGTACCCAAAACCTGAACAAACTACCCGGGTATGCGACATGAATGTGGTCTGCATACCTGTTTTGAGGTCGCATAATGCACCGCAGAACTACCCTTGGCAAAAATTCCAAGGGAATAATACGATGAGTATGCGGCTCGCATATTGATTATGCGATCGCATAGTTGACCTCAAAATCAACCAACACACTGACTGACTCGACGGCGACTATGCAGTCCGCATAGGCATTATGCGATCGCATAATGGACCGCAGAAACGCACTTTTCTGGAGAAATATTATTCCTTAACTTTTTTATGCACAACTCAGTCCGAAGGGTCCAAGCTCAATGCGAAGAATTTTATGACTTTCTAACACATATTCCTAACTTGGCACTATGAGATCTCCGGTTTTTAAGTAAAAATTTCACAGGGCCTTACATACAACCTCTTCCCTTTTTATTTTAACGGGTTCCCATTGTCTTAACCATTTTTAATGATTTTCTTTCTGTATATCTCAGGACTTAGTGCTTCATCATAAAAGCTTTCATCGATCCAAGATGGAGGTGAGTCACCTTGAATTTGAGCTCAAGAAGCAGATTCGAAAAATAGAGATATATAAAGTTCTCTTTGAAAAGAAGGATGATGTCCACAGGGAAATGGTCGACCTCCCTACCTTCAGGCCAAACTCGAGAAGGCCTTGAAAGTAAAATGTCACGCCCCAAAACAAGGAGCGTGACCGGCGCTCAACCTTGTAAACCCAAGTGAGCAAGCCTGTTAGATTTCATTCTGCCCAAACTCGTCTTTGAATAAAGAGGAAATGTACACCATTAATCAAATTCTATAAATATATTATTAACGACTTCCATTTTATTTCCATTAGCAACTTCGTTCATAATTTTCAAAAATATTACAAGTTTTATACATCTTTGCCAAATATCAATATTTCTAATTTAATTCCAATACACGACACCACCCACAACCTATCTGCAGAGCCTCTAAATACAACTGAACAGAAATATGAAAATGCCGGCAACAAGGCTCCGGCTATACCTCAATATACAAGTACATGATGAACAAATGATTTAGGACACCGAAATGAAGTGGGGCTTACCAATTCGGCTGAAAATAGGATGTGCCACTTGCTGCGACCAACACTGTATGCTATGGAACCACCTACATCCATTTAAAGATGTAGCGCCCCCGGCTAAAGGGACGTTAGTACTATCGAATAGTACTAGTATAAATATCTAAAAGTCCTCTTTTAAAATAAAATACCAATATAAGAAAAGACAACCATGTAAACAACAAGTAACAATCAATGATATCCAAAGCCCAAGTTAAACAGAAGAATTTTTCAATATACGAAAGTTCATATGGTGAAAACAAAACTCGAGATATGGAGGCAATACTATTATTGGATAGAAGATATTTAATACCGATGCACCATAATTCACAATACCACTGTTCAAAATACCATTGTTCACAATATGCATATCATAACCAACTCCCAATTTTAAACACAATTTTTGTGCCAATATATATACATATACATATTCCACTGTGAATCTTAGCACGGAGTCCAATCACAACCCGACCGGCTAGGTCATCTCCCTTGGAGACATTTTTCCACAATATTAGTTCCCATTTCAAGCACAATTCCACCATGTGTGCGGCATGGCGTCCGATCTCGGCACGTTCGGCTAAGCCGTCTTATTTGAGACGTGTACCTCAATCACATAATTGTCACTTTCCTGTTTCAATATTAGCACAATACCACCATGTGTGCGGCATGGCCTTCGATCACGACCCGATCGTCTTAGCCGTATTACTAAGACATTTCCCTTTTCCATCAGTCATCTCATTTTAATTTTTGTTTCATATATATCAGTTCATCGTCACTTGGGGCCACAATTATTACATCATACTTGGAACTAGGCCACATCTCATAATTCGAGTTCTTTCATATATTTCTCATCAATATCAATTTCAACAACAAGCCATTAAATTCAAGATGTCAAGTACACATGAGAGGAATTATGAATCATGGGCATACAGATTATTTCCGGAATCATACACCTCAAGTTCATTAGCAATGGAACTTAAGACACAAAGGATTCTTCCCCAAGGAAGGGACACACCAAACCATAATTGAAACACTATTCAAAGTCATAAACAAGCACTTCACCAATTATTCTTGAATTACTCCTTTCCAATCATGACAATATACAATTTCAACATTGGAGTATGTAACAACTCAGATCGCATTGGAGGTACTTATAAGGTAAATCACTATCTCGAACAGCCACTTATGGGCATAAATTGAGTACAAAGCCTTTAGGCCACCTTATTTTTGGAAGTCAATTACGGAAAGTAAAGTCAAGGCTCATTTCATAATCTATTCACATTTTCTCATGTCATAGGCATCACCAGACACAATTATAACTCAAGTTCTTGGCACGTTGGCCACACTCTTTTTCCCAAATTCATTTCAAATATCTTTATAGATTACCAAAAACTAGATACAACCAATCAAATACATTTGGTACACATAAGATTAGGAGTATCAACCATATCGAGTTTTCTCACACAATTTGGCATACTAGCCTTTATTTGAAGCACGACTCAAAGTCGTAACATTTTAATATGTAACTCACACTTAGAATATATATCTTTATTCATAAGGCTCATTTTGGAATAGTCATGTTTATGGGTAATAACCCGGAATATAAGATTTATGAACCTTGAGCCAACCATACTTGAACTTATAAAATATTTATGGAATTCGATTATAAGAGAGAAATTTTAGCCAACATACCTTGTTTAAGCTTTCCTTATGTTACTACAACGTTCCAGAAATTCTAACAATCCCAATCTACTTTAAGACATAACAAAATCGAACACAAATTAGGAAGATATTCATGGTTTCATCTCATTTGAACATTTTATCAAACACTAGATGTACATCTTGGTTTCAAAGCTCTTCTACAAGATTTCCTTCATTTCCCAACCCAAACTTTACTAATTTGTGTTCAACAGTCTCCCCACAAACCTAATTTGTACATGCATGTATACATAATACTATTACATCCAAAAATCATACTTTAATAACCCATCTTCTACCAAAAACTCAAAATTAAAGTCTAGTGTGTAGAATCTTACCTCTTGGATAAAGATCTTGTGATTGGTTTCCTTGATTCTTAAAGATTGATGAAAGATTGAATGGTTATAATGTTAGGCTTCCTCATTCTCTCTCTAAAATGCTCTCACCTTTCTCTAGATTTAGCATAAAAGAGCCCCAAATGAAGCCCCAAAGCTTATTTATCAAAGTGGGTTTGGATATGAAAATTTCCAAAAATGACCTCCGAAGTCAAAATATGTGGTACAATTATGCTACAGCATAATCGATATGCGGGCAGCAGACTTGCAACATAATTATTATGCAATAGCATAATCGATAGCATAATCAATTATATGACAACAAAATCAATATGTGACAGCATAATATTTTACCTGACTCTGCTCCACTATGCGACGCGTATGCGTTCCGCAGAGTCGTGCTCCAAATGATGAACAGTTTGAAGCGTTAGAAACTAGAATCGAAGACCTTTCATTTGATAGTTGTTCATCACCTAAAACTTTAAATATATTTAGATATGCTCATCCAAAGTGTGGACTTGTGCGAACTCATTTGGAATTCTAGCCTATTAAGTAATTTTCCAATTTGACTTAGACTTAGGACTTTCCTAGAACCCCAAATTACTTATTATATTGATTATAAACTTATTTACAAAATCCAATTGATTTCCATCATGTTAATAGCACATAAAATATTATAATCAGCCTACCTGGCACCACGAAAACCTAAATTACTTAGCAAAATTTTTTGAGGCCTTACACAATACATGACCATGATCTTATAGTTGAGAAGGTAAGTGTGCTCGAGATTAATATTGAGAGTCTAAACAGCAATGCTAATGCTGAAACCTCACATGTCTAGATCGACTAGCTCAGGATCGAGATGGACGGGTCAATGATTCAGCCGATGATATGAGAGTCAAAATGGACCACCTAGCTTCGTAGCGGGATGCCACCAAAGAAGATTTGGTGTCGACCAAAGTGCAACTTCAAGTTATGAAAGAAAAAGCCGAAAAATGGGCTCGGCTGAACGAGGAACTCCGGTCACAACTCACCTCGGATTTCGCAGAGCGTGACGCTCTTAGCAAAGGGTATATTGTGCTAAAATCCAAATTGGAGGTGGCTTCGAACGTGGTCTCGGAAGCCTAAGATATGTTTGCCCAGTATAAGGCCGATGTCGAGATAGCCGAATCCCGGATCATAACAAAGGCTGAGTATTTGAAGTGGATATCTTTGAGGGAGGCTGTTGAGGAGATCCAAGTCGAAGGAGGAGGGTGGCGACTTAGTGGCCAAGATCGAAGAGGCAAAGAGGTTCGAAGCCGAGGCCAAAGCAAAGTACCAGCCCGAGGGATCTGATATCGAGCTGGGCTCTGATAAAGATTAGGCAGGAAATGCCTTAGTTTATATTATTTTTTTCTTTTCTTGCATTTATACATTTTTTACTTTGGGTTCATTTTCTCGTGCCTCTGTAAATATTTTTTTGATAAATATAAGAAAGTACCCTTCGTTATTCATTGTATCATTTAATATTTCTGCATTTGCTTCTGCTTAGGACATAGAATACATAACTTGTGTCTCAAACTTAATATATCATCGTTGACTTAATATAAATTTTTTCATCACTCAAATTGTTTAACTTTCAAAGCCCGAACAAGATCGAGGTCAAATAACTGATGCGTGTTGCTTTGACTTTGGAAGATCTGACAAAAATGAAATGAGGCCTTAACTTTGGGTATTCGGATGATTTATCCATACATAGTTAGTCTTTGACAAAGGTGACCTTTTACTTGGCTAAAATTTAAAACCAACTGATTTGATCAAACCGGACATAGTTAGTCTTTCCTGAAAGTGACCTTTTTCTTGGCTAAAATTCAAAATTGATTGATTTGATCAAACCAGACATAGTCTTTGTAGACTTAATTGGTTTAAGGACCTTACCTTTTATATTTATGAAGCAATACGTATCCGATTCATTTATACACTGGGGTCAAAGCTCCAACGGCTTCGGACCTCAAGTTGGTCGTAGCCTTTTGTACTTAGGCCCTACCTCGTAATCTTGGTACCCTTAGGATTTTTGCAACCCAATTTTCCTGGTCTTATCGTCAGACGATAGTCCCCAGTTTGGGGTGACCTGTAGGCTTAAGGGTCTTTAAATAATTGGGCACGATCTCGTGGACTATTACTACCTTTGGGGTTTCATGCCCCCGGTTAATGATGGCCCGTGGGCTTAGAAGGTTTTGAAGCCAATATTTATTCTTAGTTACATAATAATAACATTTATTGTGTAAGCATGAACCGATGAAGCATAGAAGCTGAATTTACCTTTTTATTACTTCAATACAAAAACTACCTGCCATGGAGAGAATGAACTACCCGGGAATGATTCATTTGATCGTTTGACCCTTATAATAAATATTATTATTCAATATTTGTCTTTCAATGTCAAATAAAATTGTCTTCAAAATTTCTGAACTCAGATCTTCAAAACTTGATTCGGGGTATGAAAGTCCCCTAGTATTTCGAGGCTGAATTTCGAGTGCTCGAGTGCTATTAATCCGATGCGGGCAGTCCCCAGTCCCCGGTCCTATGCAGGTCCTCAAAACTAGAGTAGCACGCTTATTGTTGCCTCGTTAAAAACATTTTCGTAAAAACCAATTCGGGAAAAAAATGGTCAAAGGGAAAAAGGGCGCAACACATGCTTTTAGACCTAATTCTTATACCTTGACTTCGATTGAGTACCTACATGGGTTAGTTTGAAAGATAATAAACCTCAAAGAAATTTAGGTATTCGTACCTCAGTAGCAGTACCACTTTAATTGTGCCACATTCCAGTTTCTTTACAGTTGTACGCCGTTTTCGGACTTAACCTAGTACGAGACTTTTCTGGTTATATCAGTGACTCTGTAAGGTGCTTCGCAATTCAGGCCTGGTTTCCCACCATTCGAGTTCTTGGTATGTAGCATAAATTTCCTCAATACTACGTCCCCGACATGGAAGTATCGAAGGTTTGCCCTTCTGTTGTAATATCTTCCCATCTGTTACTTTTGAGCTGCTAATAGGACCAGGGTGACTTCTCGCCATTCGTTCACTAAATTTAGACTTATGGCCATGGCCTCATTGTTCAATGTTTTCGTAACATATTTGAACCCCAAGCTCAGCTCTCCAACTTCTACTGGAATCAAAGCCTCTATCCTGGACTAGAGAAAATGGTATCTCACTGATACTCGACCTCGAGGTTGTTTGATATTCCCATAGTACCTCGGGCAAAATTTCTTTCCACCTTTATTTTGAATCGGTATATCTTTTCTTCAGTTTCATTAGTATGGTCTTGTTTGTCGACTTCACTTGACCGTTCGCACACGGATGATAAGGTGTCGACAAAATCTTTTTGATTTTATGATCTTTAAAGAACTTATTGA
This sequence comes from Nicotiana glauca, assembly GCA_026770625.1. NCBI lineage: Eukaryota > Viridiplantae > Streptophyta > Magnoliopsida > Solanales > Solanaceae > Nicotiana > Nicotiana glauca. The sequence continues at coordinate 103,951 of MU754008.1, forward strand.
CTTTGCTGCCGATGAATTATCTGCCATTGTCATACGTAATTTCAGTTGGTACCCCGAACTGGCAGATTATATGATCCCAGATAAAGTTGATAACCTTTTTCTCTCTGACTTTCTCAAATGCCTGTTCTTTAACCCACTTGGAGAAGTAATCAATCATAAGCAAAATGTACCGAGCCTTACCAGGTGCCCATGGTAAATGGCCTACGATATCCATTCCTCACTTTATGAATGGCCAAGGGGAAAGGACCGGGTGAAGTAGCTCTCCCGACTGGTAGATTATCAAGTCATGTCTCTCACATTCCTCACACTTTTAAATGAAGTCCTTTTCATCTTTCTACATTTCGTTTTGGTAATACCCGACCCTGGTCAATTTTCAGACCAACGATTCTACACCCGAATGGTTTTCGCAAGTCCCCTTGTGGACTTCCCTCATCACGTAATTGGTCTCCCCAAGCCCCAAGCATCTTGCTAATGGTCCGGAAAATTACCTTCGGTATAGTTGGACTTCAATCAAGCAAAACCTGACAGCTTTAGTTCGAAGGGCCCTCAACGTTTTAGGATATGATGCCAGTTTCCCCTCTTGAAGGTAGTCCATGTATTTGTTTCACCAATCGCAAGTCAAACTTGTTGAGTTTACCTTGGCATGACCGACCTCTATTAATGAGATCATCAATTGCAACACCGTTCCGGAGTTGAATTCTTTGAAGTCCACTGATGATTCTAAATTATTCAATGCATCGGCCACACTATTTTGATCTCGAGGTACATGTTGTAGCGTCCATTATTTGAACCGATGTAATGCTATTTTTGATTTATCCAAGTACCTGCACATCTAATCTTCTTTAACTTCGAATGTTCCGTTGACCTAGTTAACAACGAGGAGGGAATCTCACATGGCTTCGATAACCTCTATCCCAGGATTTTAGCCAATTTCAAACTTGTAATCATATCCTCATTTTTGACTTATTTGTTAGTTAATTTCATAGTTCTAATTGATTATCGAATTATGCTACCTGTGGAGGTGTTTTAGTACGATACCTGACCCGGACCCTTTCGTTTTGCAGGTACCATATGTGAATAGGGTCCAAATCCTCGAGCTAGCTCCCGAGGCAAGTAATAATTCTTTATCGACCTCAAAGATCATGGTCAGTGTGAAATCGGCCACAAAGTCAGCCAATATCTAGGACTTTATAGCTGTTCAGGGTTTGTATTCAATATCGTACCCTCTAATCTCTAAGACTTATTTCTAGGAGTGGACACCTCATTTCAATATCAACTAGGGTTATACTAACCTAATATATAGGAAATTGCATACCTTCTTCTTCCCGAACCAGGACACCACTTAGTGTTATCTCGGACACTGCTAAATAAAGGTATAGCTGCTCATTCGCCTTCAGGGTGTGCAGTAAAAGAAAGCATGATAAGTATTATTTGTGTTCATCCAAAGCCTTTTGGAACTCCGAGGTCCAAGCGAAATCACTCTTTTCCTTAGTAACGCAAAAAACCGATGGCTTTTATCCGATGATTTGGAAATGAATAGGCCCAATGTGGCTATTTGCCCGGTCACCTTTGCACTGCTTTGACATTGTTAAACATAATGATGCCTTCAATGGCCTTTATCTTATCTGGGTTGATTTCTATACCCCAGTCACATACCATGAATCTGTTGAACTTGCCCGAGTCGACCCCGAAGTCACACTTTTCTAGGTTCAACTTCATATTGTATTCCCTTAGTATATGGAAGGTTTCCTGCAAATGCTTCAAATGGTCCTCTGCTCGCAGGGACATAAGTAACATTTCGTAAATATAAACCTCCATTGATTTCCCTGTTTGTTCCACGAACATTTGATTAAATAGGCGTTGATACGTGGAACTGGCATTTTTTTTAACCCAAATGGCATCACGTTATAACAATAAATTCTTAACCTAGTTATAAAAGTAATTTTCTCTTGGTCCCCCTGGTCCATCCATTTTTTGTTGCACAAAATAGGCATCAATCATTCGTTCGATGTTAGGCAAAGGAAACAAGTTCTTTGGGGATGCCTTATTATATCCTTATAATCTACACACATTCTAAGTTTGTTTCCCTTTTTATGTACAACGACTACGTTAGCTAACCAATACGGGTATATAAATTCCCGAATGGAACCAATTTTTAAATTTTTAGGTACCTCCTCTTTGATGAATGCATGTTTGACTTCAGATTGTCGCCTCCTTTTCTATTTAATCGGGTGGAAGTTTGGACCCAAACTCAATTTGTGAGTTGTTATCTCCGGTGGGATTCCTGTCATATCTAAGTGTGACCAGGCAAAACAATTTGCATTAGCTATAAAAAAACCAATGAGTTTTTTTTTTAGCTTGGGGGTTAGTCTCGTTCCTTGGTATACCTTTCTATTCGGCAGATGCTCGAACAATATAACTTTTTCCAGTTCCTCAATTTTGACTTGGTGGCATAGGTGTCATCAGGTAATATGAAGTATCTCGAGACCCAGAAATCATCTTCCTCATCTGTTAGATGTTCCTCCCATTTTTCTGGCTTGGCTATTTGGTGCCTTTCTCTTCAATATGTCCTTTATCTTTCGATGTCGTGGCTGCGGGTGTTGGGATCACTTCTTCAATGGGGAACACCTCCTTTGCTGTTGGTTGTCTCCCGTAGACCATTTAGACTCCACCTGGAGTTGGAAATTTCAACGCTTGGTGCAAGTTCAGTGGTATTTCCCTCATGCGGTCTTCTGAATAAGGCGTTGTACTTCATGTCCCCCTCGATCAAATAGAACTTTGCTTGTTGAGTGGTTCCGACCGTGCTGAACGGTAGCATGATTTCACCCTTCATTGTTTTGCATGCCATATTGAACACATTCACTACTTGAACTGCTAGTACGATCTTATACAACAACCCCAGTTGTTCCACGACTCTCCATCGGATGATGTTGGCCGAGCTACCTTGATCAATTAACACGCGCTTAACTCGAGATTTATTAATAAGCACATATATTACCAGTGCATCATTGTGAGGTTGAATGATTCCTTCAGAATCCTCGTCACTAAAAGAGATGGATCCTTTCGGAACATTATCTTGAGTTCATTTTTCTCTTGTAATGGAGACCTTGGTGCATTTTATCATTGGTACTTGAGGAAAGTCTACTCCCCGATCATAGTATTAATCACATATTGGGGTTCTTTTTGCTCGACCTGCTTGCTGGCTTCCCTGTTCTTATAATTGTTTTTGGCCCGCTCGCTTAGGAATTATCGAAGATGCCCATTATTTAACAAACAAGACAATTCTTCCATTAACTACTGACAATCCTCGGTTCTATGCCCTTGAGTATCGTGATATTTGCATATCAAATCGTGATCCCTCTGTGTTAGATCGTACTAGAGAGGCCTCGGCCATTTGCCCTCCTTGATGCAATCGATGTCTGACACTATACTCGTTGTATCCATGTTAAAGCTATATTCTGATAGACTTGGGGCATCTCTAACTCCGGGTGACCTATCAAACCCATTTCTATTCACCAACCCTCGAATTCTTGGACCTTGATCATTCCTTCTGACATTCCTAATTGAATAGGACTAGGTCTGTTCCCCATTCTGTATTAGTTATAAGGCTGGTATTGGTCTCGCAGTTGCCTCAACTCCCGATCCACTACTCTTTTAGACTTTTCCTCGCTCTACTAGGATAAACTGATCCCGAGGAGTAGGGGATTTCCTAACTAGTCATCCTCGACTCTGATATTTGACTAATGCCTGTTGTGGATATCAGCCCAGGTAATCGCCGGATACTCTACCAAATTTTGCTTTATTTATTGAGATGCAACTGAACTTTGGGAGTTGAGCCCCAGAGTTAATTCTTTAACGGCCCAATCATCTGCAATCGGTGGCAGGTCCATCTGTTCTATTTGGAATTACAACACGAATTCCCTAAGCGTCTCGTTATCCCTCTACTTGACTTTGAACATGTTTGATTTCCTCGTCTCAACCTTAATGGCCCCGACGTGAAATTTATTGGAGGCATCTGCAAGCATAGATAATGAATCAATTGCGTTTTGAGGTAAATTATGTGCCATCTCATCGCTCCCTTGGACAGGGCTTCCCCAAATTTCTTTAACAATATAGACTCGATCTCATCGTCCTCGAGGTCGTTGCCTTTTATTGTACATGTGTAAGAGGTCACATGCTCGTTTGGATCTGTGGTCCTATTGTATTTGTGAATATCGGGCATTTAGAACCTTTTCTGAATTGGCTTTGGTGATGCACTCGGGCGGTGAAACTTTTGAATGAACTTCTTGGAATTTGGTCCCTTAACTATCGGAGGTGCCCCCGGGATATTATCGACCCTTGAGTTATAGTTTTCCACTTTCTTATTATTTGTCTCTATCTTCTTTTTGCCGGATTCTACCCATTTTGTCAGTGCCTCAAGTATTTTCTTCTCCTCGAAAGTTTCCCAGATCCGGACCCATCCGGCTCTTTGACAATCCGTTCTTGCCTCCGAGTGTCTTCCCTAAACTGTCCGGGTTCAACCGTATTGTATGCGTGACTTTGATTCTTTAGCTATGCTACGGCAAGTTGTTGGGCTTGCAACATTTCCAAAATCAAATATAAGCTAACTCCATCACCTCCCCCTTCGGGCTCTTCACGAATTGATGGCCGAGATGCCCCGTGAACACTACTATTGTGATCAATCATCAATCGGATCAGCGATTGGAATGTCGTTAAGGTCGATTGGAGGTGCATTGTTTCTTGGCACTCCGTTATTATTTTCACTGTGCTGGCCTGATTCGGGGTCCACACTTGAGTGCAGATTGAGAGTTTGACATATTGAATATTCCTAAAATCAAACTCCAAAGAACAAATGTAAAATAGAGTGTGTTATCAAGATTCATATTAAATAACCACTATTATCCTTAGCCGCACGCTGGGCATGAAACTATGTACCCCTTAAAACATATAACAATTAAATTTACACGCAGTTTGAAGGATACACGGTTTAATTTAACAAAAATAATCAAAAGCAGTAAGTAATTGAAATGAAATGGGATAAAACGATCCAACCAAATATGGAAAAGTAATTATGCCTTGTGTTAGGCTTAAATGCTAACAATTGGTTTTAGTCGAGCCCTTGATATAGAGCGGTTACAACTAAACGGATAAACAACTATAGAATACTTAAACAATTGCTAAAAGTCAAAGTAAACTTTATTGCTTTGATATACATGCTAACAGTGTGTCAAAAATTAAAGGGTTCTCGTCTTTGTATAGTAGAAGAGTTTTAACCCCAATATAAGTCTAAATATAGTAACAATCTTTGCTTCCTTTTCTCCCACAAAAATATGATCTGTAGCCAACATCGAGTGTGATCCACACCACAATATCCGGCTGATGACGGATATTTCGTCCCCCCGTTTTGTCTCCTTTAACCGTCTTTCTTTTACTCTCGATTGTTCATCTCACTAGAGCTTAATTCTTTTTGTGTTCGGCCATGCCCGAGACAGTTGTGTTGTCCGTCTGTCCTTGGTTCCGATCCATGGATACCTTCGGTTTCACTCGAGCCAATGACAAGAAACGTCGTTCCTTGTTCCACAACGGGAAATCGAGGGTAATTCTATCCCCGATTTTACCCGTATACACTATTAATCGATCTATCAATACAACAAGATTAAGTTTTTTGCTTTCTGGTATTTACTTGCTACTATAATTGCCTAATTCTATTTGATGGAAAATCAATTTTTGTTTTTAGGTAGACACATTTGATACACACGTGCGCGCACACCTTATATTTGCTTATCTGTTGGTAATTGTAAATTATATTGTTTTACCGGTTTGGTAAAAGAGAAAACGTATTTTGATTGTTGTTTTTTCGGTTGATAGATCTTGTTCTATGTAGTTGGACAGTTTTATGCCATTGGGATAGAGATATCTCCATTTTCTACTCGAGGATAACTAATGATATGAAAAAAAAATTGGGTCTTTTCAAACCTCAAACGTACATAGTAGTAACAAATATATGCCACGGCAAGCAAAGCCTATAGACACAAGCAGCAAAACCATTGGAGTACTTGGACAGTAGTTATGGTTGTTGAACTTCAAATAACTGCTAATCTTAATTCAACCGATCTTCTTCATTATCTTTTCATAATCTCCCCTATAAATTTTCCTTCATTCTCTCTAATTAACCATTCACAATCTATATACACAAATTCCGTTAACGAATTATATCAAAAATATTTCTCAAATTTCCGACCGATCAGCTGATAGTAGAGGCATCTCACAAACTAAGTCAACTCGTCTCATCAATACTTACCCACCTTCGACATGGCTTATAAGCATTTGGCTTTTTCAAATTTTGTTCTGTCACTGATTTTTATGGCAGAAGTACTGCAGCCAGTTGATGGGCAAATTATAAGTACACCATGCACGGGACCGATGATCACTAGCTTTACACCATGTGTGAACTTCTTGACTAATAGCAGCAGCAATGGGACTTCACCAACTGAAGATTGCTGCAGTGCACTCAGGACTATGATGTCCAACGCCACGAGTTGTCTCTGCCTTATTGTAACTGGTGGTATTCCATTCCAGATGCCAATGAATCCCAACTTAGCCATGTCTCTTCCCCAAACTTGTAACATGCCTGGTGTTCCCCTCCAGTGCAAAGGTACATTTAACTTCTTTGGCACTAAAATATTTAAAGAACTACTCCCTCTGTTCCTGATCTATGTGGCAACGTCAGTCTTTCACTACTAAAAACAGTCTTTTCCGATCAAAATCCTACAGAATGACGTCGGTTTTGAAGGATTATCGACCAAAAACTTACAAAATTGGACGGGTCCGAAAAATATTGATCGTATTTAGCGAGCTTATAATTTTTGAGTTTTAATTATGCTACAATATTTATTTTTTAAAAATTATTCATAAAATACACTATCTAGGAATTGAATTAAGGTTTGTACCATAATAAGGTACTATTCTACCACTAGACCATTTGTACTTGTTGGTCTAAAGCTTTTTATTTTATTTTATTTACTCATTAAACGGATATTTGTAGTGAAATAATCAACTGACTCAGTCGGTTTTTCTGTTAAAAATAAAATTATCGATTTTTTTAATAAGTCGACCAAAAATTTAACTTTGAATTTATTTTAAATAGGTTTCAATCGGCTTCTTGAAAAACAAATTTGCTTAATCGGTCAGTTTCTAAAACAATTGAAAACAAATTATTTATTGATATTTTCAATTGTTTTTTTTTCTGAAAAATGCATTTTTCAGTAATACATCTAACTAACCAGAAAATAATATTTTTAAAATTTATGGTCTAAAATAAATCTTAAATATTTGTGCGGCTATAATTATCTCATTAAGGGTAAAGTTGATATTTTAAAGTTAACTTATTTTATATATAGAAAAATAAAATTCTTTTGGGGGAGACTACAGAAGGAAAGTGTACAACATATATATATTGGAATAGAGGGAGTAGCACATATTATTTTGGCTGGCAATTATTAATTAAAAGGATTTTAAATACTTTATGTTAGGAGTGTACAAAGGAAACTGACAAATCGTACCAATTCGATAATTCGAGTCAAACCGAGAAAAAAAACTCGGCTATGATTTGGTTTGGTGTAGGGAAAAAAAATCCGACCATAATTGGTTTGGTTTGGTTTTAACTAAAGAAAGTCAAACCCAAACCAAACCAACCCGACATTACATATATAGAAATTTTAAATATATTTAATATATAAATATACTTATTGTGATGTAATTTATAAATATTTCCTAAAAAATTTCATAATTTTATTTTTTAAGATTGGACTTAGAACTTTTGAATGTTCCAATAAGTTCTATAGCTATTAACATTAGTAAACTAAATATGCTAATAAAAACCTAAACCAATATCAAATCAATATTAATGCTAACAAAAGACATTCGATTCAATACTATGAACGAGAATGTATTGAATATTTATATTTTGTTTTGCAATAATTTAGATAAAAATGCATAACATATTTTTATTTTTTCTTTATTAGCGCTTAGCCATGTGATTAACACTTCCTTATTAGTTTACTTATTTTATCATGACTTATTACTTTTAGATTATGTTTATTTTTATTATAACTTTTTAATTAGCAATATTTATATTATATAATTTTATTGTCTTTATTGTTGAATATTTTAGGATAATGCATGACACTTCTCATATTTTGTATTATTTCTTAGAAAATAATTTATATAGTTGTATCTTACTAGGATTAAAGTAAGAATTTGAGCATAATTTATATGTTTTTTTCTATGGAGATTTTACCAGAAAAAAACATGAAAAATCCGAAAACCCGAAAAAACCCGAGAAAAATCGAGAGTGAAAAACCCGAGTGTATTAGTTTGGTTTGGTCTTTAAATTTAATAACCCGATACAAATGATTTGGTTTGGTAATTGTAAAATCCGAAGCAATCCGACACTTTGTGTGGCTACTTGTGTCACAAATAGATTGACGAATCAACTTTTAGGGTGAATTCTGACGTTGCACTTAATTTTATGGAAAATATTTAAAAACTTTTTGAAAAAAAAAGAAATTTAATAAGATGCGTATCTTTAATTATTTGTTTTCTGGCAAGAATTAGGTGGTCTACCACCTGTCCTCTTTCTATATCCATCGTTAGGTACGAGGGACGCGGTACTAGACAAAGAAAATGCCACGACGTTGAGTCCATTTTCGTTTTCCTTTATCATACTTTCGAAAAGAAAATTCATACGAGGAGTTCCATTTTCTTATTTATTTTCAGTTCCATTTATTGGTTTTTGGTTATTATTCGTTTTAGTTTTTTTCCAAAAAAATTTGCTCTAAGAATTGGTTACTGAACCTTGGTTATTTTGTGACTTGCAGCCCCAAGTCCACCTACGGTTGTTGCACCTGGTACTTAGTTCTTTTAAATTTCATTCTTATTTTACCAATGTCCATTTCAACTATTCTATTTCCCCATATATCCTTGAAATGAAGATGTTGTTAATTAGATCAATTTTTTCTGAATTAGGTCCTCTTGGTGATACTGGGGCACCAAGTGCTTCACCAACATCTGCTCCTATTAGCCCTTCTCGTAATCCTAAAGGTACTAATTCAATTTTGTACATGTTTACAGGAAATAAATTAATTTTATAAAAATAATGTATTATTTAACCAGCCTATAAATATAATTAATGGAGTGTTTGATTTAATTAATAAAACAATAATTTCCCTCAGACTCTACTGTTCTACCGCCGTCGCCATCAACTTCGACACCGCCAGCTGAGGAAATACCAAGCCTAACTCCACCATCTCCGCCAGCGGGTTCTTCACCTACGGCGACAAATTCCGGCAGCCAAACCCCTACTGCACCATCAGCTGCACCTTGTCTTGGCAACGGAGTTTCACTATTATTTCTGCTGAATGCATTTGGAGCAATTTCATTAGGCTTGTATTAGTTTGACATATTATTTTTAAATTACTTAGTTACTTAAAATATATTCCCTTTTTTTGCGTGGAGGGATGAGATTACGGCATTTATTTTCAGATTGTGTAAAACAATTAAAAATATACAGTAGCGACGTTGATGTGTACATACAGAAACGTAAGAATAAGTACTAATTGTTGGGTTTTGTTATTACTCATCTATATTATATTAAAATCTATATTAGTATGTAGTGTGGTTAAGCCAAGTGACAAGTTAAAATGAAGTCACTTGGCAATTTTAGAACAATATTAATAATTAAAAATTATATATAGAAACATAATTAATGGAAGTAGTTGAATGAAATAGATCTTAGATAAATCTAATCTATGTATTTATATCAATATCTATATCCAAAGATATGGTAGTTTTTTTATTTTTTTTTTGTATAGATATAGTAGCTTATATCGATAGAAAACTGCCAAATATTTTTTTTAACAAAGAAAATAATTTGATTTCGAATTTATAGATAAAAATATTTGAGTTGAGATAAAAAGAAAAGTTCATTTGCTAATGGAAAATAATACAAAAATTGTAAGTATTAAAATACCAGTAAATTTATGACAAAATGTTAAAATTATTTCTTTTTTTATATTTGAAAAAAATCAGAATTACAATTTGATTTAAATTTGATATTATTTCGAATTTATCTAACCAACTTCACAATAGGCTAAATAGTAATTTAGGACAAAGTTAGTTAGGTTAGGTAATAATTAATTTTTTTATTTAAATTTTTAATTTATGCATTATGTGTTGTTAATAATTAGTTACTTTCTTTGAGTTGTACAAATTTAGAGTTATAAAATTATTTTAAAATAAAAAATAAAAAGAAGAAAAAAAATTATCAATACAAATTTAGGAGTAGTTGCTTCCTAATATGGTAGATAATATCCATAACAAGCTGCCAATATTTTTTTGATAAAGAAAATAATTTGATTTTGATTTATAAATAGAAATATCGGAGTTGAGATAAAACAAAAGTTCATTTACTTATAGAAAATAATACAAAATAGCAATTATTAAAATATCAATAAATATATGATAAAATAGTAAAATTACTTTTCTGTTTATATTTTTAAAAAAATTCAAAACTACACTTTTATTTATATATGATAGTATCTCGATTATATGTAAACAACCTCATAATAGGGCACAGAGAAATTTAGAAAAAAGTTTGTTAGGTTAGATAATCATTACTTTTAAATGCATTATGTATTGTTAATAATTAGTTACTTTCTTTAAGTTTACAATTTTAGAGCTTTGAAATTATTTTAAAAGAAAAAATAAAAAGAACAAATTAAAACAACAAACTATTAATTTAAATTTAGAAGCAGTTTCTTCCTAATATGGTAGTTTATATGTATAAAAAACGTCCAAATATTTTCTTGATAAAGAAAATAATTTGATTTCGAATTTATAGATAGAAATATTTGAGTTGAGATAAAACAAAAGTTCATTTGCTTATGAAAAATAGTACAAAATATCAATTATTAAATATCAACAAAATATATGATAAAATAGTACTAATAATTACTTTTCTTTTTATATTTTTAAAAAATCAAAATTACAATTTTATTTATATATGATAGTATTTCGATCGCGAGTCTTTTGCAATCCAGGAGTCGTTTGGCCGTGTTTAACAAAAAAAATAGAACTCTGATCAAACTTAAGAATATATGAAAATACGGGTTACTGATAATTAGAAGATGTAGATAGACTTTTGAGAAGGAAATAGTATGAAAGCAAGTAAATCAAGTATATTTCAATATTTCACTGTGTGTTATAATCGATAACTCTTCCTCCTTTTATAGCCCTTTTTAGGAGCATGAGTTTCGCCTTAGCCGTAATGAGGCAATAATGAGCAATAAATGACATTTAATGATACGTTACATAAATCAAAGAAAATATTCCGTAACGTTCTTGGCATTTAAGATGTAGTAAACACTGTATCCGGTCCCTCATAGGTTATCAGGTTCATACCCTTGGATCTTTGTGCTTTAAATGACCTGAATAGGTGCGGGCTCTGTATCCCCGAGTAATTGCCCGTGACTTTTCAAATATCTTTGCTCGCACCTGTTATTGCCCGTGTCTCTTAATTAGTTCTGCTCTTTTTGACTATTTGATCATTTCACATGTCATAACACGTCATCTGCAATATACAAAACTTGATTTTTCCCAATACAGATAGTCCCCCCACTTTCCATTTATTTATCGATTAAATACTTGGGAAGTGGAATGCTAAAAAAGGAATTTTTGCCACCATTAATGCAATGACATCATTGACGCTTCAATTGTCCTTTCCATTTAATGCTCTGTACACGTGTCGCTTTTCCCCCCTGGATCTTCAGTTTTGCAGCCTTTTTTCAAAAACTTTACAATTCCACTATTTACGAAGAGATATTTGCCTTTATTATAGGCTTTCTATCATTACACTTCTCTCTTTTGACGGTTGTTTTCATATATAAATTCAACTTGTGTTCTCTTGTCTTCCTCTTCATAAAAATTTACTGAGTGCTTTTACAACACTTTTTATTTTGTCAAATTTGAAATGAAAAAAACTAATTATAATATTATAGTTGAGAAAATGTACAAAGATAAAAATAGGGATAATATGAGGATATTTCAACATTGAATTAATTTAGAAAAATAAAATAAATTAAGTAAATAACACATACTATTGATAAATTTAGAAAACTAAAGAATTGTGAACAATAAAATAATTTTTTTTTTTTTTTGAGAAGTAATGTAGAAAATGATATTAAGCCAAGTGACATGTTAATAAATAGTCATATTAATAATGTAATAATATTAAATAATAAAAATTAATAAGAAAAAAAAATTATACGATGACTATATAATTCTTTTTTCTTTAATTTCATATAGTTTAGTTAATGAAATATTGTACTGAGAAATATGATGTCAATTGAATTTTATTAAGGCAACATGATATAATATACTATAAAGATAAATTATAATTAAAATAATTAATATTTCCTAATGTTGACCGTACAACGTGCAAATTCTAATACTAGTTTGTTATTAATAACAAAAGAGGTGGGAAAAGGAAAGAGGGATGTGAAATTTTGAATTAGTTCACTTTACTAATACACTTTGTCCCCCATTGGTAGAAGGAAAGAAGTTTTTTGAGTATATATAGAGAAGCTCATCTTTTAGTTCTTAAATAGTTAAGAAGAAGGCAAACCTTGTGTCGTCGTTGTTGCTCGGCTTTGGCTTCGGTCAAAGATAGATTAATCTTTTTGGATAAAATTCTTTTCAAATATTTAATTAATTAATTAACGAAAATGTCCGGTTTTCTTTTCCGGATTATTTTACATCTATTTTTGTTATTTTGACGTTTTAGTTCTACTAACTTTATGTTTCTGTTTTATCAGAAAGTTTATTATCTTATTAATTTTACAACAATACATATAAAGTAACAATAATGTACTTAATATTTGACCATAGTGGTACTTCTATTTGATAAAATATTGTTGACCTCATTCTATAAATCTTTTGTAAGTTTGGGTGCTATTAAGTTCTCAATCGGCACGTGGTACTTTAAATATTCATAAAAAAGTTTCTTATCATTGAGGTGAGGAAAAGAAAAAGGAGTTTTTCAAGTGTATCATTAATAGGCTTTCTAGGCTAATAATGTAGATCTTGTATTTGCCAAAATGCTTATGAAAAACAAACACAAATCAAAGGGGCAAGCACACATTAATAATTAGGTAAAAACTTACTCACATTTACAATTCAATAAGTACATAATGCATATTTTCACATAAATTCTTATTATCACTTGCAAAGAATTACTAGTCATTCAAAAAATATTTATAGAGTTCGGTGCTTAAGGAGAAAAAGGGGACAAAACAGGAAATAGAGAAGTTTTCACTTAATAATAATGTACTTTAATCTCCTCTAAGTATGTAAGACCAACTCCGCCCTTACACTAAATATTACATCAAATCGTGTTTTGGTATAATATTTGGTATTTTGGTGTTCCAATCCAACATTATTTTGGTGTGTGAATAGTGCTACATCAAATCTGGTGTAACACTATTCATCAACATCATTACTATTTATCAATATTTTATTATTATTTTTTATTATATAACTGTGATGATCCGATATATCACTTTGAGTATTAGTATGTTAGCTTTGTTTGATGTTTCTTGGTTTGCGTGCTTGGTCCGTGACTTTCTGAAAAACTTTTATGTGAAAATTTGAAGAAACTAAGATTTTTGGCTTAAAAAATAACTTAAATTGACCACGGTCAACATTTTGTGAAAATAACCTCGGATCGGTGTTTTGACGATTCAAATATGTCTGTATCATGATTTTTGACTTGCGCATATCCTCAAAATGGAAATTGAAGGTCCCTAATTTGATTTGACTCAAAAACTAGTATTTTGAAAGTTTGGAAATCTCCTAAGTTTTTCCATAAGTTGACTTCATAGCTAACTGGTTCGGATTTTTATGTGGAAACATGGAATAAGTCTGTATTACTATTTGAAACTTATCTGAAAAATTTGGTTCATTCGTAATTGATTTGATATGATTCAGACGCTTAGGTGTGATTCTAGTGTCCTTGTATTATACTTTGAAATTTCATTCGTTTCGAGGATTGTTTTGTGGATTTAGATGTTATTTTGGTGATTTGATTGCGCGAGCGAGTTTGCATGATGCGATTACACTTGTGTGCATATTTGGTTTGGAGCCCGAGAGGCTTAGATGAGTTTCAGACGTGGTTCAGATAAATTTTTCTAGTGTGGAGATTGCTGGTGCAATACCAGCTCTGGTGTCTACTGTAGATCTCGCATTTGCCATGTCTGGCTCGTAATTGCAAGCCTCGCTTTTGCGAACAAGCCTTTGGATTTGCAAGCAGGGTCTTGGATTTGGTAACCTTGCATTTGCGAGGAAATGGTTCAGAATTTTGAAAAGCTCAATGTTGCATATGTGATCACTGGGTCACATTTGCGATTCCTGGCAAAACAGTATTCCTTCGCAATGAGAAGAGTCTGGTCGCATTTGCAAAGGGGAACTTTGCAATTGCGATCATTTTGTCGTATTTGCAATTTTTGTGGCTCTAAGGTAGGGTTCGCATTTGTGAACTTTGTCTCGTATTTGCGGTATTCGCAATTGCGAACATGACTTCGTAATTTCGACACTTGCAGCTGGGTAAAAGAGGGAAAAATGAGGCTTAGTACATTTCACACCATTTCTCAACCTTAAACACTCTAGATGCTATTTTCCAAGAGGCTTTTCTTCCCAAATTCATTGGTAAATGACTTTAATCCATTTTCTTTCAATTACCCATTATATTTCATGAGATTTCATTATCAAATCTAGGATATTCATGGTAGAAATTAGGGATTTGGGTAGAATTGTAGTTTTTTTGTAAAATTGAGTTTTAGACCTCAAATTGAGATTGCATTTCAAAATAAATTAAATAATCGGGATTAGGGGTGAATGGTTAATGGGGTTTTGGTCCGAACTCGGATTTTGACCAAGCAAGCCCGTGATTGACTCTTGTTGACTTTTTAAAAAATAATCAAAATTAAGCCTCTTTCATTTGTAGGTAGTTTCTAAAGTTTATTTTAAATTATTTGGTCAATAATTGTTAGATTTAATTGGTTTGGAGGCTTGTTCAAAAGGCAAGACTGTGATTGATTGATTCCGTGAGTTACGGAGTGAGTTAAGTATTGGGTTTAACATCGATTTGAGGGAATTATGAAACCTTGAACTACATGTTATGTGAATTATATAGGAAACAATGTATTTTCAAGGTGACGACTGTATATATTATGATACTTGATTCCTTTTTTTTGTTACTTCATGATATTTCCGTGCCTTAATTGCTACATGCTTTATTGACTTCTATGCCATAATTATTACTTGTCATTTTGCTAGCCTTGTTTTAAATTGTCCATCCCTTTTACGATTTCATGCTTGTTTGCTACTTGTCTCTACTTGCTTTTCTTGCATATCCAAATTGTCATTTGTCTTACTTGCCATTTAGTTTTATAATATTTGTTTCTTTTTATAACGTGGTTTCACATGTATGAGTTTTCTACTTGATAGATACCGATGAGCTGGTAAGGTTGAGGCCTTCGAGTTGCTAAGATTTTTTTATTATTGTGTGATTCTTCATTGCCTCGTACATTTAATCTCTTCATGTAAAATTCGTAAATTTTTGTTGTCAAATTGCTATGTTGATTGAATTTATTTTGGTAGTGGGTTACACGTCGCAACTGAATTTAAAAGGTAATGAATTGAATTGGTGGAATAAGGACAGATTTTGATAGTGGCAGATGATGATATGGTGGGATCGAGTTGCGCGCCGCAACGAATTGTATATATTGTAATTGTTTGTGACTATTGGATTTGCATTGGTATTTTGAGATGAGTTTATGAGACTTGTTATTCCGCGCTCTCTGGTAGTTGGATTTTGAGGTCGTTTTTACGAGTTAACTTCTTTACTTTCATTTCTTATATTCCCTGTTATTATTATTATTATTATTGCGTACAGATTATTGTAAGTCATTCGTCTTAGCCTCGTCACTACTTCATCAGGATTAGGCTCGGCACTTGCAAAGTATATGGGATCGATTGTACTCATACTACAGTCTGCACTTCTTGTGCGGATACTAGAGTTGGTCCTAACAACGCTGAAAGATTGTTCAGATCTAGCTATCAATGGAGGCTTGAGGTATACCTGCATTGTGTCTGAGTCCCCTTCTATGTCATCCTACCTGTTTATTTTTATTCAGACAGTTCTATTTTATTCTAACTACTATCTGTAGTACTCTAGACGCTCATGTATTTGTGACACCAATTTCTGAAACTGTATTTGGATTACGTCGTGTATTAGTTTATCAACCTATTTCAAACTATTCAGTTTTATTAATATTATTTGATTTGAATTGTTACAAATAGTTAATAATTATAGCTAACATTGGCTTGCCTACAAGTGAAATATTAGGCGCTATCACGGTCCCGAAGGTGATAATTTTGTGTCATGACAATAGCACTTTTAATTTAACATATTATAAATTTTACTTTTTTCATTAGTCGCCAATATACCTAATTTATTTTTATGTAATATCTTTATAATCTTAATTTTGGCGTATAATTTTTATATATATTATTCTTATATAAAATTGTAAGTCAATTTTATTATAAGTTATAATTGTAAAAATTATCACGGCCCAAAATTTAACTAGTCGTAGGCACCTAATCCAACCCTCTATGTAAGTGTCGCGCCCCCTTTTCTCACGAAATCGGGTTTATGACATATGTGAGGACAACTCATTCCCTTTTGGGAATTGGGTTTAAGAGAATTGGAGAGTCACCACCTAATGATTTAAGTGCATTAGGACACTAAGAAGGATTTGATTTGGATAATCAGAGATTGGGTAAGGGCTTGAAATTATCCCAAGGGGGAGGTGTTAGGCACTTCTCAGAATCCACTAGTGTGGTTCCCGGCCAAGCTATTGTTATGACTTATGGTACAAATAACATACAGATAAGTAAGGCTTCAAATAAGAGGGCATTTTTCACATAAAGGTTAGAAATAAACAATGTCGGAAAAAGCAGTAAAGAGAGTTGATTCAGGAGAAACGTTTAAAAGATTTAAAAGAAGCAAAGAACAAAGAAAAGTGGGTCGTAGGTTTGTTAATAATATGGATCACCTCACACAACACCCGGTAATCACTCATACACGTCGTGTTATCGCGTGGTCATCATATCCATATCTACCCTTTTCCACCACTTTAAGGTACTAAAACGTGAAATAGTCTCGTTTACTTATTGCATGCTATTACACGCTCCAGTCCTATTTTATTTTCAATTATCCGACGCCCTGAAACCCTCCCCTCTCTCAAATACTCTCGAACCTTCCCTATACCTAGCCACCTCTCATCATCTTCTGCCGTGAAACCTACCGGAATCCATGGCCTCTCAGGCTGTGAGAGTCCTATACTCACCTCCTATTACTCCTATGTGCTTGATACCTGAAGAGTCGAGGCCTGACTTTGAAGGTTTTCACTTAGACCCTTGCCGATTCAAGGTTCCAGAGTCATCGCTGGCCTTGCTCCAGCATACCATGGTGTTTTGAGCCTAGTTCTAACATCTCCGACTCAGATCGATGCCCTTTTCAATGGCTTTTTTATTATAGGGTTCTTCTGAAACCCTAATCCTTCGAGGTTTTCTCCGATTTTTTTAGATATGATGTGTATCTATGCTCTACTTGAGTTTTAAAACAGTTTCCCTAACTTTTCTTTCAAAATTACCTTCAAAACCTTTCTTTTCTGATTTAGTTTTTTCTGGAAAGTGTTTAACTGTGTTTATGAGTTTTTCTTCTTTGTTATTCGTGTGTTTGCCTCTGCTGTGTTCTCGTACAATCTCTTGCATGCTTCTCTTATTGTGTTTTCCTATACAATGGTCTCGTAGACTTCTCTAGTGTATTTTTACCATGTTCTTATATGTGTTATCTTAGTGTGTTTTCCTATATGCTTTTCTGCTATACTTTTCTGGTGTTCTTGTGTTCTTCTACTGTATTTTCCCACTAAGTTTTTAATTTTCTTTGTTTGCCTTCTACTAAGCCCTGTTTAAGTTTCTTCTAAGCATGCTTTTTCTACCGTTCTTATTAGTATTTGCCATTATGTTCTCTGAATCCTCTGTTCTTTTTTGAAACTTCTAAACATGATTTGGATTCAGTTGCCTGCCGTTTCATCTGTGCTTTATGGTTTGCTAGAACTAGAGTTTTATTTCGAAACCTCTAATTCTTCTAGACTAACTTTGAGTCTCTGAATTGAGTTTGGACATTTATTTTTATACAATGCTGAACTTTTTTCTAAACTCTTCTACACTAGATTTTTTCTACTGATTTACACGATAGTCTTCTTTCATGCTCACATGCTCCTTATATATGATGAATTTTCCTCTAAATGGTTTTCAAATTTGCAACTATTGTAAAATTTCTTCTGAATATAGCTTGATTGATTTCTTTCCATCTTTTACTGATTTCCTATATGACTCGAGTTAGGTAAAACCCTTATTCCTCTTTTATGACTGGGTTCATTCATACCAAATTTCAGACCTTATGATTTACTGGCTGTTAATTGATTCACTTGCCTTATTTGCATAAATTGTGTATTGTTAAATCCCTGTCCTTAAATAACCTTTATGTATATACCCCCAATTGCATGTTTTATACTGAGTGTTTATTTAATTCCTTTACTTAAATGGTTTTACCCGTTTGAATCTGAATCCATTAGTTAAAGGGAGTCTTATGTAATTGATTTACAATCAATCTTCAATTATTTTCTTACCTTATTTTCCCATGACTTTCACACTATAAATACACGACCATTTTTCACAAAGCACACGTGATTTTAATAATCTTCCACTACTACAATTAAAAATCCTTCACTTCTAAAATCTCATTCTCACATAATAAAGCTCTCTCTTCTTGTCTGCATTCTGACTTTCACAAGACTACTGCTTTTTCCTATTTGTTTCCTTAAAACTGGTATGTCCTAATTTTAATTTTCATCATTACCACAATATGTTTACTTACGGATTTCTACATCTATGTTTCTTTACTACTTCTGCAGAGTTAAATACCTCAACTAGCATGTTGATTTCCTTTTGCTTATTTCTGCTATGAATCCCTATCCTTATTCTCTTTATGTGCTTTGAGTTACAAGTTTAAAGCATGGCAATATGCAAGTTATTGTCTATGGATTAATCTTGATCCCTTAGGGGATCCTAACCTCTAAACAATATGTTCCAGTAGGCTTATGGGTGTGCCAACATCTCTCATTGTTGGATTATGCCCACTAGCCTGCTTTTATCTTTTGCAACTCCCCATTCATATACCCCCTGTGTGTATTAATGTGAATTGTTTTCATTTTCCTTTCCCCTTTCAGAATCTTGCACTTGCACTCTCTCTTAGTTCCTAAGTTCTGCCCCCCTCTTCTGAGCCTTGCCTTGGGATCTTGAGTTCTCTCTGAACTTGGACACTTGAGGGATGGCCCTTCCATACTACACTATGTCCTAGTCTGATAATGTATATGGGGTGTAAGCACTGCCCGGAGTCCCTGTGAGGCTCTTAGGGAACTCTGACACACCCCAAATGAGAGAAAGGCTTTTGAAATCTGATCTTTGGAGTTGGTTTACTTCATACTTCAGACATGAAGTCTGAATTAGGCTCTCCTTGGTTGTAATTTTTAATTTCTGATATATTTTACTTACTTTATTTGGACTGTAATAACTTTGTATTAAACTTTTGGGGATGGTTAGTGAAAAGGGAGGGGTAACTATGCATGTATATGGGTAAATAACTTGCCTATAGGAATCTCTAATTTCTATATTTCTCATTTAGTTACCATGTCTATAAGAACTCCTGCATTCTCATTTAGCTACCATGTCTATAAGATTTCAGCATCTCATTTAGTTACCATTTCTATAAGAACTTCTGCATTCTCATTTAGCTACCATGTCTATAAGATTTTTGCATCTCATTTAGTTACCATATCTATAAGAACTTCTGCATTCTCATTTAGCTACCATGTCTATAAGAACTTATGCATTCTCATTTAGCTACCATGTCTATAAGATTTCTACATCTCATTTAGTTACCATGTCTATAAGAACTTCTGCATTCTCATTTAGTTACCATGTCTATAAGAACTTCTGCATTCTCATCTAGATACCATGAATATAGGGGTCTTGCACTTTCATGCAGATATTATGTCTATAGATTCTGCACACGCACGTAGAAAATATGCCTATAGGTCCTTTATGATTCTTGCATACCCGCTTTTCACTAGGCAAACTTATCTATAGGTCCTAAATAACCAAAATATGTAATCAGATATCACACAACGCTTAGATATCATGTTGTAGAATTTCTGTACTCTTTTCTGTCTATAACAATGTTTTAAGTTGGAAAACACATAGAAAGTATGACTATAGGGGTTATAATTCGAACCTGAATCACCACACTCATTAGTAATTTTTAAAAACTAGCAGTAATAACGTATTACCAATGGCAGAACTTGTGCTTGTTTTTTTAACTGGCAACTTTCTTTTTACCTAAGCCAATCTGCAATCAGTCCTCTTCTTTATTTCTAAAATCAGTAGATATCATGCCTATATGTTCCGTCTAACACTTAGGCAAGACTTAGGATAAACTTATAAACTGAATCATATGTTATTTTCTACAACCAGCAGGCAGACCTGATTCGGTCTTCTTATCTGAACTATGTAATAAATCAGTCTGCCTCAACCTCTTTGAGTTTTAATTAGACCTTAAACAGTATGTGTAAGGAATGCTAAACTATGTGTTTTCTTTGGTTTAAGGAGGTATATCTGAGCCTTGCTATTTGTTTATATGCCTTCCCAAACTTGTAATATGTGTTTTGTTTGTCGCCCTAATATTTTTTCCTTTTTAAACCATAAATGAGCCCAACGACCCCTCCCTTTAGGATTAGTAGTCCCAAGTACCTCCGGGACTGATAGGATTGGGGCGTGTAATAGCATGCAATAAGTAAACAATACTATTCCGCGTTTTAGTACCTTAAAGGGGTGGGACAGGGTAGATATGAATATGATGACCACACGATAACACTACATGTATAAGTGATTACCGGGTGTTGTGTGAGATGATACATATTATTAATAAACCTAGGCCCCCCTTTTATTTGTTCATTATTTCTTTTAAATATTTTAAACGTTTATCCTAAATCAACTCTCTTTAATGCTTTTTCTGACTTTGTTTATTTCTAACCTTTATGTGAAAAATTCCCTCTTATTTGAAGCCTTAATTGTCTGTATGTTATTTGTACCTTAAGTCACAACAATAGCTTGGTCAGAAACCACACTAGAGGATTTTGAGGGGTGCCTAACACCTTCCCCTTGGGATAATTTCAAGCCCTTACCCAATCTCTGGTTATCCAAATCAATTCCTTCTTAGTGTCCTAATGCACTTAAATCATTAGGTGGCGACTCTCAAATTCTCTTAAACCCAACTCCCAAAAGGGAACGAATTGTCCTTCCAAATGTCATAAATCTGATTTTGCGAGAAAAAGGGGGCGCGACAGCATGGCGACTCTGCTGGGGAAACCCCATGTACTTATTTTAGGCTTTTACCATTTGAAGCTATTACTGTGAATTTACATTTCTTATGTGCCTTTAGTTGTTTAATCATTTTAAGTATTTAATTTCTTCTCCTACTCCAAAACTGACTCGTTTCTTTATTTCTTTCCTTTATTTCTTTTATTGCTTTCCTTTACTACTGTTTTAAGTTAGGAAGAATTGTTGTAATTATTACTTTTGTAACGTGCACATACGTGACAACTTGTTTTAATTATTTTATAAACATGTTTTAAACATCATATTCCACTCGTGCCAAAAAAATACCATGGCAACGCCTATAATGAGTGGTTACACCCTTCAAATATTATCACCCCCTAAATCTGGCAAAGCCATATTTGCGGGAAAACTAGTCGATCAGCGGTGCCATCGACAGTTCTGTGCCTTTTCCTCTTGAGTTGTCCGCTCAAGCGTACCAATCTAAAACCCCATAGAAATCCTTTCTTTTTAACTTGTGCATGTATCATGGTCAAACTTAGCGGAGTCAGTTATGTTGTCCGCATAATGACTCTTTAAGATAACCTTGTACAAAGTCAACTGGGTTTCCCTGAAACCCAAACGGACCTTATCGTGAATTTATTTGGAGAACTAAAATGCTTTTATGCTAATTGTTGATATTAAATAGTCGAGTATGGTGGGGGTCAAGGCCTAACCTTTTGTCTTGCAGAAATATGAGGCACAAAGTCCCTAGATTCTGCATGGTCACTAACGTCCACCCAAAATTGCTAAGTTGGTGGGAGGATCTTCATTCCCGTGATCAAGCTCTTGTAAGGAAATATCTAGGAAATCTACCTTCTCTCCTGGAAATTCAACCCAACTAAAAAATCATAGAAGCTGCCACTCTATTCTTTGATTTTGATAGGCCTGTGTTCCGCTTTAGAGACATTGAGATAACACCCCTGCTTGAGGAAATAGGAGGACTTGCTGGAATACCGTGGGAAACTCCAGGTTTGTTAATGCCGGAAAATCGCAAAGCTAGAGGTTTTCTCAAAATGATGGGTCTAAAGAATAATCAAAACTTGGCATGTTTGAACGAGTAGTACATTCCCTTTGACTATTTGTACGAGAGGTATGGTCACAGCAAATCTTACCGTACTTATCCTGACGAGTTCGGCCTTACATCATTGGAGCATATCCATCGAAGGGTCTTTATCTTCATGTTCTGTTTCTTGGGGATGATAGTGTTTCCAATGAAGAAAGCGATAATCCATACCACGCTAGCTATTCGTCACCAAAACTCTAATGGAAGGAATTGACGGACAATCATTCAGTCTTGTGCCAATGATCATTGCAGAAATATACCGAGCCCTAGAAAGGTGTCAACAGGGAGCCAAATATTTTGAGGGTTGTAATCTGCACTTCAACTTTGGCTCATGGAACATCTCCAAAGGGGTGAGTACCGACAGGAAATCTATCGAAGGGACTGGAACGATCATATCGCCTTTCATCATCCAAAGCGAATGAATTACATGCCCAACATATTCGCCCAACGGGAGAATGCAAGAGAATGGGTCGAACTATTTGATAATTTGACTGAAGACCGGGTAAAAAGGATGTTCGAGTGGTTCCCAACTGAAGAATTCATCATTCGATCCAGGGATGCGCCATTTCTGATATTGATCGGTTTGAGGGGGACCTACCCTTATGTCCCTGTCCGAGTTATGAGACAGGCTGGTAGGAAGCGGGTTATACCAAGGGTTGACAAGATGATTCACTTCCGAGCTGACTTCCAGAATGACGATAGTCCGCACAGGTGTCAGGCTCAGCATATGTGGCATTGCAAATTTGTCTTGGGAAAGGACACCATCGAACTGTACATATACCATGCTAGTTGTACCCCATACTATTCAGGCTGGCTGGAGGACAATCACAACAGTCTGGGTCAACTCGGGTTTGTTTGAGGTCACATGATCATCGATGAAAAGGCTGAGGCACAGGTGAAGTACAACCAACTGCGTATAAGGATTCGGGAATGTGAAAATGAACACAGTGAAATACAATAAGCCAATCAAAAACTAATTGAAGAAGGAAGGATATGGCTGGCAGCACCAACAAACGACTGGTCTGTTTGGAGCGGGGTATAGTGGAACTGGAAAAGAAGTTTCTAAAGAGGGTCGAAGACTGCCGATTTGCTGAAGGAAGTGAAGGTGGACATCTGGCCAGAGCTTACTTGCAACTAGGACTGTCACAACCCGGATTTCCCACCCTCAGGAGTCGTGATGGCGCCTACTAATAGAAGTTAGGCAAGCCAACTCTTATGACCATTTTTCCATAAAAAAAATTCTTCTTTTAAGAATTTAACAATGATAGTATAAATACAACAGAGTAAATTAAATGAGCAGAAGACTTAAATAAGGAAAACTTAATGAAATACGGAAACTCAACATCAGCCTCTACCCAAAATATGGTGTCACATTACTTACGAACTTCTAAGAATACTAACTACAATCGTTTGAAAGATAACATAAATTGTTTGTTTCGAATGCATGAGACAACAGACTAAAAATAAATATAGAGCAGACGTCGAGCCTGCGGACGCCTACAAGGCTACCTCGATGTCTCCCTGGGCTGAATGCTACCACCCCCGCTACTGCTGCTACTGCCCAAAACCTAGATCTGTGCAAACGAGCACAAAGTGTAGTATCAACACAACCCACCCCATGTGCTGGTAAGTACCTAGCCTAACCCCGGCGAAGTAGTGACGAGGCTAGACAGGAGTACCACATAAACCTGTGCAGTAATATATATCTACAGCGGGAAAACAACAAGAACAACCATTTTAACTGGGAAGGAAACATGCTTCAGGGATAATAGATAATACAGAAATTCAAGAGAATAATAGGGAACATTAATAAATTATCTCTATCACGGATAAAAAAAAAGTGGATTTCACTATCCGTACACATCTCGTTGCATGCGTGCAACCCAATCCTGTTTTTCAATGTTTCCATGGTAGGAGTACCACCCGCTCCCATTTTATTATATCCACAGTTCTTCCAAATGAAATTTACTCTAATAAACGCAACATTTAATATGAATTCATAAGACAACAAGTACACAGTAATTATGTTTCACTGAGGAAAAACAAATAATGACAGGTAGCAATTAATTATGTCCTTTAAGGAGCAATTAGGAAATTTAGCATTCAATGTATCGAATGTCAAGTAGCAAGTAAGTCACATAAACATGTAACAATTATGGCATAAATTCAAGACACGACGTAGCATAGGATACCTTTACTCAATAATAACAGGCAAGACAATAAAGGGAAATGTCAACATAAAGAATCATTGTGATAGTGGAATGAGACAATTAAATGTACTTGAACCAATAATAATAAGAAATCATAACACACGGCAATAAGTGCACGGTATCACCCTTCGTGCTTTTATTCTCATCCTCACCAAGCAATGATATAATAAAATGTGCACGGCATCACCCTTCTTGCTTTTACTCTCTTTCCTCACATATAATCAATAGAATCGGTACGGAATGGTACATCATACGGCACAACATCACCCTCCGTGCTTCACTCTCAATTGGCACAGAATGGTACATCGTGCGGCACAGCATCACCCTTCGTGCTTTACTTTCAATCGGCACAGAATGGTACTTCGTGCGGCACGACATTACCCTTCATGCGGCACGACATTACCCTTCGTGCTTTACACTCTTTCCTTACAATAAACAAATAATGCACAACATCACTCTTCGTGCTTTACACTCTTTCCTTACCATAAACAAACAATGCACGACATCACCCTTCGTGCTTTAACCCTCTTCCTCACCCAAACAACAATAACAAACAAGGGCATGAGAATTAACATTTTAAAATAGAAATCCTGGCAAGGGAGCACAATTTAAACAATTAATCCCGCCAAGGAAGCACAATTTAAACAATTAATCCCAGCAAGGGCATAATATCAACAATCTCAACATCCCGGCAAGGGAAAATATACAATAAGCAACAATATCCCGACAAGGGAGCAGTTTAAATACTCTTTTCTCTTCTTTCATTTTCATCTCATAGTTCACATTATCACTTGAGTCAATGCTCCAAAGATTTACTTATCTCATATACCTTTACAATTTGTATTTCAACTCGAGCCAACGCCCCACAAAGTTTGAGGATCACCATTCCTTTCCCATACTCTTTACAATATATAGAAATCATCAATTAATCATGGAAGGTATAACAAAACCAAAGTATTTGCAGAATAAGGAATCACGATCATGCTAGACACCAATGTATAGATACTTGTCACCATGCCTATATATCGTACTCGATAAGTTACCATATAGCAAATAAGACTCAACTCCTATTCCCTCAAGCTAGGGTTAAACCAAACACTTACCTCAACTTCCACGGCCGAATCAATCCACAACAATCGCTTTGCCTCTTGAATTCAGCTCCAACTCAATCAAATCAATACAATAATGACTTCATAATATCAATATGTGCTAAACAAATCAAACCCAATGTCTAATTATAGATTTCCAAACTTTCTTTCCAAAATTCCAAAATCGCCCCCGGGCCCGCTTAGTCAAAACACGAGGTTTGGACCAAAATCAAATCCCCCATTCACCCACGAGCCCGAATATATAATTTATTCTCAAATTTGACCCCAAACGAGGTATAATCAAGAAAAGTAAAAAGCCCCAACTCTACCCGCTTTCCCCAATTTCAACCCTAAATTACATGATTTAAGCTTAGGAATTCAATGGATATTGATGAAAAATGATGGAAACTAGTTAAGATTTACTAACCCACAAAGCCTTGGTGAAAGGGAGCTTCAATTGATGCTTAGTAAGCAAACTCGACAAGCGGCAAATGGTCATCCCAACTACCTTTAAAAGCTAGAACACAAGCTCGCAACATATCTTCAAGCGTCTGAATAGTCCGCTCTGCCTGACCATCAGTCTACGGATGGAAAGCCGTATTGAGATTTACTTGAGTACCCAAACTTTGCTGAAATTTCCTCCAAAAGTTTGCTGTGAAGTGAGCCCCTCAATTCGAGATAGTATAAACCGGAGTGCCGTGAAGTCTGACGAATTCCATGATGTACAACTGAGCATACTGTTCTGCAGTATCGGTGGACTTGACTGACAAAAAGCGAGCTAATTTCGTGAGTCGATCAACAATTACCTAAATTTAGTCAAACCAGCATAGTCTTGGCATGGCAGTCCAAGCTAGCGTGGTAAGGTGATAACCAGTCCATCTCTAATATAACATCAAACCAACCATGTCCAGAAAAAGCAAATCTAAACGAGTCTCAAAACCGCCAATAACCACTATACATGAACAATGGACACAATCCACCACAATAGAATCACCCACCGGTGTAGACACATAAACAAGGCACTCAAAGAATCATTGGACATGACCCGATACATCGCAGAATAAAATTGAAGCTTCTCTACCACATATCAGAACAATACCTGCACTTCCACCTCTAATACTTTTACCTCCACCTCTAGCATCTCTACCTCCACCTCTAATACCTTTACCTCAACCTCTAGCACCTCTACCTCCACCTTTAATACCTTTACCTGCTCAAGGTCTCCGAAGGCGAATCTGATCTACCACTGGTCTATATTACTGTTCAGCTGAAGAAGCGGTACATGAACTCGCCATTCGCATAAGGACAAGAGTAAAAATTCAATTAGCTTTGAGAAACAGAACCGCGCGATAAGAAGGAACAAATGTGAAATTTTTTCTTAACTCTATAGCCTCTGGGGGATAAATACAGACGTCTCTGTACCGATCCCTCAGACTCTACTAAGTTTGTCCGTGAGTTGTGAGACCAATGTAACCTAGTGCTCTGATACCAACCTGTCACGACCCGGATTTCCCACCCTCGAGAGTCGTGATGGCGCCTACTAATAGAAGCTAGGCAAGCCAACTCTTATCACCCTTTTTCGATAACAAAATTCTTCTTTTAACAATTTAACAATGATAGTATAAATATAGCAGAGTAAATTAAATAAGCGGAAGACTTAAATAAGTCAAACTGAATGAAATGCAGAAACTCAACATCAACCTCTACCCAAAATCTGGTGTCACATTTCTCACGAACTTCTAAGAATACTAAATACAACCGTTTGAAAGATAACATAAACCGTTTGTCTCGAACGCATGAGACAACAGACTAAAAATAAAGATAGAGAAGACGTCGGAGCTGCGGACGCCTGCAAGGCTACCTCGGTGTCTCCCTGGGCTGAATGCTACCACCCGCGCTACTGCTGCAACTGCCCGAAACCTAGATCTGTGCAAAAGAGCACAAAGTGTAGTATCAGCACAACAGGTCCCATGTGCTAGTAAGTGCTTAGCCTAACCCTGGCGAAGTAGTGACGAGGCTAGACAGGACTACCACATAAACCTGTGAAGTAATATATATCTACAACGGGAAAACAACAAGAATAACCATTTTAAATGGGAAGGAACATGCTTCAGGGATAACAGATAATACCGAAATTCAAGAGAATAATAGGAACATAAATAAATTATCTCTATCACGGATTAAAAAAAAAGCATATTTCGCTTTTCGCACACATCTCGTTGCAGGCGTGCAACCCAATCCCTTTTATCAATGTTTCCATGGTAGGCGTACCACCCGCTCCCATTTCAATATATCCACAATTCTTCCAAATGAAATTTACTCTAATAAAAGCAACATTTAATATGAATTCATAAGATAGCAAGTACACAGTAATTATGATTCACTGAGGAAAAATAAATAATGACAAGTAGCAATTAATTATGGGCTTTAATGAGCAATTAGGAAATTTAGTATTCAATCGAATGTGAGGTGGCAAGTAAGTCATATAAACATGTAACAATTATGGCATAAATTCAAGACACGACGTAGCATAAGGATACCTTGACTCAATAATAACAGGCAACACAATAAAAGGAAATGTCAGCATAAAGAATCACTGTGATAGTGGAATGAGGCAATTAAATGTACTTGAATCAATAATAATAAGAAATTATAACACACGGCAATAAGTGCACGGCATTACCCTTCTTGCTTTTATTGTCATCCTCACCAAGAAATGATATAATAAAATGTGCACGGTATCACCCTTCGTGATTTTATTCTCTTTCCTCACATATAATCAATAGAATTGGCACGGAATGGTACATCGTGCGGCACGACATCACCCTTTGCGTTTTACTCTCAATCGGCACGGAATGGTACATCGTGCGGCATGGCATCACCCTTCGTGCTTTACTCTCAATCGGCATGGAATGGTACATCGTGCGGCACGGCATCACCCTTCGTGCTTTACACTCTTTCTTTACAATAAACAAACAATGCACGTCATCACCCTTCGTGCTTTACACTCTTTCCTTACCATAAACAAACAATGCACTGCATCACCCTTCATGCTTTAACCCTCTTCCTCACCCAAACAACAATCACAAACAAGGGCAAGGGAATTAACATTTTATAATAAAAATCCTGACAAGGGAACACAATTTTAACAATTAATCCCGGCAAGGGCATAACATCAATAATCTCAATATCCTGGCAAGGGAAAATATACAATAAGCAACAATATCCCGACAAGGGAGCAGTTTAAATACACTTTTCTCTTCTTTCACTTTCATCTCATAGTTCAGATTATCACTTGAGCCAATGTTCCAAAGATTTGCTAATCTGATATACCTTTACAATTTGTATTTCAACTCTAGCCAATGCCCCATGAAGTTTGAGGATCACAATTACTTTCCCATACTCTTTACAACATATAGAAATAATCAATTAATCATGGAAGGTATATCAAAACCAAAGTATTTGCAGAATAAGGACTCACAGTCATGCTAGACACCAATGTATAGATACTCGTCACCATGCCTATACATCGTACTTGATCAATTACCATATAGCCAATAAGGCTCAAATCCTATTCCCTCAAGCTATGGTTAAACCAAACACTTATCTCAACTTCTACGGCTGAATCAATCCACAACAACCACTTTTCTTCTTGAATTCGGCTCCAACTCAATCAAATTTATACAATAATGACATCATAATATCAATATGTCCTAAACAAATCAGACCCAATATCTAATTATAGATTTCCATGCTTTCTTTCCAAAATCCCAAAATCGCCCCCGGGCCTGCTTGGTCAAAACACGAGGTTTGGACCAAAATCAAATCCCCCATTTACCCACGAGCCTGAATATATAATTTATTCTCAAATTCGACCCCAAAACGAGGTCTAAATCAAGAAAAGTTAAAAGCCCTAGCTCTACCCATTTTCCCCAATTTCTACCCTAAATTACATGATTTAAGCTTAAGAATTCAATGGATATTGATGAAAAATGAAGGAAACTAGTTAAGATTTACTAACCCACAAAGCCTTGGTGAAAGGGAGCTTAAATGGACGCTTAGGAACCTTGGAGAAGAAGAAGTTCATATGCTTTTATGAAAAATTTGCGACTACACTATTTCTGAAAATTAAATATAACTGGGAAAAAATTGCCCTTCGCGTTCGCGGAATAAGAGTTGCGTTCGCGAAGGGTTGACACAACAGACCATTGCGTTTGCGATGGGGAAGGATGCGAATGCAAAGAGAAAAGACTGGGGGTCCAGTATTTGGTCTACGTGAACGCGTGGAAACTTACGCAAACACGATGGAGCCCTATGAACTGCGCGAACGTGTAAAGTGAAGGCTATGTCTTCATAGTCAAAAGACCCTACACGAACGCGAGTCAGTAGTGCGAATGCGATGAAGGGAAAAATAATAGCTTCGCGAACGTGAAGGGTGCGTCGCGAACGCGAAGAACAAAAAGGGACCTGCACAGCTGAAGCAAAAACCTGCAATCTTTCTATGTCCGGAATCACTCCAAAACACCTCCGAAACACTCCCGAGCCTTCGGGGCTCCTAACCAAACACATGCACTAACTCAACAACATCCTACGAACTTAACCGTGGATTCAAATCGCCAAAATAACATAAAAAACAATGAATCAAACCTCAAAATCAATAGCTTTTTCTTCAAACATCAAAAACTTTCAAATTTAGAACTTATTGTCCGAAACACGCCAAACAACGTCTGATTTCAACCAAACTTTACAGAAATATCTCAAATCACATATA
This sequence comes from Nicotiana glauca, assembly GCA_026770625.1. Lineage (NCBI taxonomy): Eukaryota > Viridiplantae > Streptophyta > Magnoliopsida > Solanales > Solanaceae > Nicotiana > Nicotiana glauca. The sequence goes on from MU754008.1 coordinate 134,701, forward strand.
AGACATGTACCGGGTACCGAAACCAAAACACGTGCCTGATACTATCACGTTCTAATCAATTTTTATTTTAATTTTCCTTAATAATATTAGAAAAATAATTTTACTCAAAAATTTATTTCTCGAACTTGGAACCTCGGAATTCGATTCCGGGCAAACCCCCGAGTCCCATATTTTTCTACGAACCCTCCGAGACTGTCAAATTGCGGGTCCGGGTCCGTTTACCCAAAATATTAAAAAAAGTCAAACGTATTCATTTTAATACCAAATTTTAGCATTTTTCATAGAATTTCACATTTAGCCTTTTCGGCTATGCACCCGGACTGCGCATGCAAATTGAGGTGACTAAAATGAGGTTTTTAACGCCTCGAAAGTACGGAATGAATGTCGTCACAAGGACTGCATGAGCTGGGGGAGCTGTTTGAGGGAGCCAACAATGCCGAGTGTGGGGAAGGTCCCTCCGGGACCAAATAGATAGGGATTTCCATTTTTCGCTTTATAAGATGTAATAAGGCCAATGGCCATTAGTGATTTTTATTTTTCTTGTTATTTAGTATCATTTTGGGATTCGTCTACCTTTTTATCAATAAAATGAGGCATTTAGCATTCTATGTTCTCCAAATTAACTTGTCTCCAGTCCTACCTCAGACACAAAGAGGTCCCCCAAAATTAGGACGCATTTATATTTCTTGCACTACGTGTTTAAATATTGCAACCTTTTTTTTATAATCCTTACTGACTTGATACCTTTTTGTTTTTACTTTTTTTTATTCCCCTCCCCAAAGGTTAGTTCATGAAATTTGGCAACATCATCATATTTTAAGAGATCCAGGGGCCCTCTACATACTCCTCCTCCCAGTCTTGTAAGACATAAGAACAAAGGGAAAATAGAAGATTCGAACAACTCACCTGAACGGGTAGAGGTCACTCATGGTGCTCTGGTCCCCAAGGAAAATGCATCCCAATTAGAACAAAAGCTGTTGAAGTTTCAGGAAGAACTTGATCAAGTCCAAAATCTGGCAAATCTGTCATTTTCCCTCCCCACTCCAGATATTACTTCCCCAATTACTTAGAATCCCGCAGCTCAACAAAATGCCCCAAAGAAACAAAACTATCCAGCTTCTTACCACCACTGCAACACTTGCCACCCTTCCAATAATACTCCATTGCTAATACCGAAACCTTTGAACTTTACAAATAACCACTGCCTCACCCAACACAATACCCCCACCTACGTGGAGACTGTGCCGCACTCCACCCAGCCCATCTCAAGCACAACCGAGTCCGATGATAAGGACTAGTTCATCAGAAATTTGGCGGAAGAGCTTAAAAAGATTTACTAGCAGAATCCAAGGTGTTGAAGGCACTAAGGGAATTGAGGAGCTAAGCTATGAAGATATGTGCATACAACCCGATGTCGAACTGCCCGAGGGGTACAAACCTCCCAAGTTTGAAATGTTTGATACAACAGGGGATCATAGGGCTCACTTGAGAACATACTGTGACAAGTTGGTCGGAGTGGGAAGAGATGAGAAAATCCGCATGAAGATTTTCATGAGGAGCTTGAAGGGAGACACCTTATCTTGGTACATTAGCCAGGATCCGAAGAAGTGGTCAAGCTGGGTAAGCATGGCATTCGATTTTATAGACAGATTCAGGTTCAATACGGAGAACGTGCCAGATGTGTTCTACATCCAAAACTTGAAAAACAAACCCGCAGAGATCTTCCGTGAATACGTTACTCGATGGAGATTAGAAGCTGCTAAGGTTAGGCCTACTTTGGAATAAGAGCAGATGAACAAATTTTTTGTCCGGGATTAGGACCCACAATATTATGAGAGGTTGATGCTAATTGAGAATCATAAATTTTCTGATATTATCAAGCTAGGAGAAAGGATCGAGGAAGGTATCAAGAGTGATATGGTTACAAACTTTGAAGCCTTGCAGGCTACCAATAAGGCTTTACAATCTGGTGGTGCATCCAAGAAAAGGGACGTAGGTGTTGTAATGGTTGCATAGAGGACCAAATCCCCTATCAAATACCAAACCTATCCAATGCCTCCAATCACATATCAACCTACTCCAAATTACCAAGCACCATCACCCTCTTACCATACTCCACCACCCACTTATCAATCATCTCCACCTCCCGCATATTATCCCATTTTACCTAAATACTCCTAATCTCACATGTTTACCAAGACTACAATACCCAACCTTCCCTCTATCAATCGCCTCCCCCACGTCAAAACTTCCCTAGACCACGACCAAATTTTGACCGCAAACCTCCCAAACAGTATACCACCATTGCTGAACCAATCGACCAACTGTACGAAAGGCTCAAAGCTGCTTGTTATGTCACCCCTATCCCTGCTATAATACCTGAAAACCCTTCTCAGTCGGTCAATCCAAATAAATCCTGTGCATACAATTTCGGCATGAAAGGACATACCATTGATGAATGCCTCTCTCTAAAGGATAAGATCCAGACTTTGATTGACAATAAGATCATTGTAGAAAAGGAGCCCGCTCCATATGTCCTCAATAACCGTCTGCCAGACAACAAAGGTGGAGGTGTTCCCATTATCGAGGTTGAGGATGACTGGGACCCTAAGGGATCAATCGGTTTAATCATAGAAGGCGACAATCCAAAGAGGCCAGTAGTCACCCTCAATCCGATTATGGTCCAAATTTAACTTTTGGGGACGCCGAGGTAAACATGTCCATGCCACTTGAGTTTGAAGAACCACCCTCTACAAAGACGCCAGCACCGATTGAGGTTGAGTTTATGTCATCAGCAAACACACCTACACCCTTTGAAGTTGCAGTCTAACCACCGGAGAAGCCTGCTCCATTCAGAATAAAGATAGCCACGTGATTCCAGTGGTGATGTTAGCCATAACACCATTCCACACAAAGGCTATACCATAGGAGTACACAGCAAAGGCCAGAAGAAATGGGAAGGTCAAGTTCGGGGAAACCATTGCGGCACAGGGTATGACAAGAACTGGCAGGGTTTATACCCTAGAGCATTTGGCTAAGTCAAGTAAGAAGTCCTCTAGTCGGCCAACCATCACTAAGACTGGGCCCTACGATCTCTGGAGAAGGATACAAGCCAAAGAATACTCAGTCATTGATCAGCTGAACAAAACACTGACACAGATTTATATTCTTGCTTTGCTACAAAGTTCCGATGCACACAATAATTCCTTGTTAAGAGTGCTGAGTGAGGCATATGTACCAAGTAACATCACCGGCAGAGAGATGGCTAAAAAGGTTGGTCAGGTGTGGGAAATTCACAAAGACACTTTTCATCAAGATGAGCTACCACCGGAGGGATTCAGTCACAACAAGGCATTGCACATCACCGTGCATTGCGAAGATTATTTTATCACCAGGATTCTGATTGACGAAGGGTCCAGCCTCAACATTTGTCTGTTGGTAACACTCAGAACATTATGAAAAGGGCTGCATGAAATAAAGGATAGGGCCATCAACGTCAAAGCTTTTGACGGTTCTCAAAGGTCTACTATTGGGGAAATTAGCTTGTGTTTGCAAATGGGGCCTACTTGGTTTGATGTTGATTTCTAAGTGATAGACATTCTTGCATCTTACAATCTGTTGGTGGGACGATCGTGGATTCATGCCGCTGGGGCCATAACATCAACACTATATCAGGCAGTGAAGTTTGAGTGGAACCACCAAGAGGTGATCATTCACGACGATGGTAGCAATCCCATATACAGTCGCCAAACCATTCCAGCAATTGGAGGAAGCAGAAGGATAGGCAGAGAAACATACCACCACATCGAACGAGTCAACACCCTCGATAAAGAGAAATGGTGGGATAACAAAATTAAAAGCTTATTAAACTAGAGCGGGTATGGCAAGGGACATGGCAAGAACCTCCAAGGAATCACTAAGCCCATCAAGCTCAAGAAACATGGCACCACCTTTGGATTGGGATATGAGTATACGTGGGAGAAATTCAACCACTGGTCGCCACCATAGCGCGTCCCTTACTATCCGTTGGAGCATCTAATACCCCGTTTAAAGCAGACTTTCCAGCCGGTTGAGGTCCTCTACGGGTCAAAAGAAGAAAAAGCAGTAGCAGCAATGAGGAATTTGTTCCTGGAAGACGATAATATGGATTGTTGTGTCACTTACAAGGAGGAGGGGGAGGAAGGCCCTTCTATACAGGCTGTAAGTAGAGGAGCATGCCTCAATAACTGGACCGTCAGAACAACCAAATCCCGGCGAGCCTCGGGGTAGCAAGGCTGAACAAGCATCATGCGCTATTTTATTAGTTTATTTTCCTTTTGCATTTATTATTTTCTGCAAGAAAGAGATCCAATGTTCAAAAAAATTATGGAATTTATCAAAGCATTTGAATTTTCTTATAAATCTTACTCTTATTATTCTCCCTCATTACTTTACTTATACAGCATTACTATTACTTATCTTGATGAACCAATGACTGTGACATGCAACAAGACAACACAACAAACAGACATAGATTCAGAGGAAGATGATATACTAGAAGAGATTGTTATAGAAGTTGAAAATTTTGAGAAAAGACCTAAGTCCAACCTGGACGAGACTGATATTATTAACTTGGGAGATGCGAAAAACATCAAAGAAACACGGATCAACGTTTATTTGTCACCATCAGAAAAGAAAGAATACACAGAGTTTCTAAGAGAATATGAGGACATATTCGCCTGGTCATACGACGACATGACTGGTCTGAGTACATCTATTGTGGCTCACAAATTTCCAACCGAAGTTAAAAAATTTCAAGCCAGATATGAGTTTGAAAATCAAGGAAGAAGTCACTAAGCAGGTCAAAGCTAAGGTTCTCAGGGTAGTGGAGTATCCAACATGGTTAGCCAACATTGTGCCAGTACCGAAGAAGGAAGGGAAGGTTAGAGTCTGTGTCGACTACCAGGATCATAACCAGGCCAGTCCGAAAGATGACTTCCCCTTTCCAAACATACATATCCTGATTGACAATTGCACCAAGGACGAGTTGCAATCATTTGTAGATTATTTCGTGGGGTACCATCAGATCTGGATGGATGAAGAAGATGCTGAGAAAATGGCTTTCATTACGCCATGGGTAGTGTACTGCTACAAGATGATGCCATTCGGGTTAAATAATGCATGGGCCGCCTACATGAAGGCCATGACTACCATTTTTCATAACATAATACATAAGGATATCGTAGTATGTGTGGATGATGTCATCATCAAATCCAAGAAAGACGCTGATCACATGGAAGATCTGAGGAAGTTTTTCAATAGATTGCGAAGGTACAACCTAAAACTAAATCCTGCAAAATGTGCATTCAGGGTTCCAACTAGGAAATTGTCGGGATTTATTGTGAGTCATCAGGGAATAGAACTGGATCCATCGAAGATCAAAACCATTCAAGAATTTCCACCACCAAGGAACAAGAAAGACGTGATGAGCTTCTTGGGGAGACTTAACTACATCATCCGGTTCATAGCACAATCTACAGTTATCTGTGAGCCGATCTTCAAGATGTTGAAGAAGGATTTCGCCACCGAATGGACTGATGACTGCTAGAAAGCTTTCGACAGAATTAAGAAATACTTGTCTACGCCACCAGTTTTGGTCCCGCTCGTGCCAGGTAGACCTTTGCTACTCTACGTCGCAGTGTTAGATGGTGCCTTCAGTTGCGTCTTGGGGCAGCATGATGAGACAGGAAAGAAAGAACATGCCATTTCTCCCCCGCTCAGGATCATTCGTCCTCGAATGAGAACTGGAGTCAATCGGCAGATACTTAGCTTAAATCATTTCTTTTCTCACACATCTTTAACTTCCAAATTTTGACTAACTCCCAAATTCTTTAGAAATTTCGACAGAGTTTCCTTTGTAATCAGGCCTATCTAGCTGTCAGAGAGCCTCCGAGACATATTTCCAAGCACCATTACACAGTTTCTATTATCCCTACAACTAGTATACAATTCATTACCTGAATAACCTGTACATATTCATACACTTTAAACAACATACACGTACTTCATTCTCTTTACGCCACAAATTTCACATGGTTCAACCAATGCCATTTACTTCTGTGAGCCCCATATAATTTAATCACTTTAACATGCCAGAAATGCTTCAATTAACCATTACCAATCTACACTATCATCAATCATTTACCTACCACATAAGTTTCACAAAATGTTCATTTACTTCAAGGGTTGCACATTACCCAAATAGAGACAACATTTGCAATTTGGCACACATTGGGAAGTTACAACAATAAGGAAATTTTGGGAAAATGGGGTGCTTTTGCACAAATCTGAACACTGCCTCAAATTGCTTGAAGACAATCACTTGCAACTACTAGACTTGTTCGAATAGATGGGGATATTTCTCTTTCATTTCTTTTTCCGCTTCCCACGTGGCTTCCTCAACTTGTTGACTTCGCCACAATACTTTAA
>MU754008.1:141357-218219 GCA_026770625.1 Nicotiana glauca
GATAAGTCTTCACTCACCTCAATAGTCTCAGTAGGCACGATGGCGGATGGATCTCCAACCACTTTCTTCAACATAGACACATGGAACACCGGGTGCACTAATGACATCTCAAGGGGCAATTCCAGCCTATAAGACACCTGTCCTATCCTTTAAGCGATCCAATATGGCCCAACATACCTTAGGCTCAATTTTCCTTTCTTCCCAAATCGTATGACTCCCTTCATAGGAGATACCCTCAAGAACGCCCAATCATCTACTTGGAATTCCAATTCTCTGCGACGTATGTTCATATAGGATTTCTGTCGACTCTGAGCAGTTTTCATCCTCTTCTGAATGATTGTAACTTTTTCCATAGCCAGGTGCATGAGATCTGGCCATAACAGTTCTGCTTTACCAACCTCGAACCACCCAATCGGAGATCTACACCTTCTCCCATACAACGCCTCAAATTAGGCCATCTGAATACTAGCGTAAAAGCTGTTATACGTGTAGTGCGCGGTAATCCTTCCAAAAAAATCCATAATGATCATTTCCCATTTCCACATTGAAATTTCTATTCTTCATAACAATCCTCTATGCCTTTAATGTTCAGCCTTCACTTGCCGACAGTTCGTACATTTTGCCACAAAGTCCGCCACAACATTGAATTTTTTTTCCGATGATATAAAATATCGATGTCGTAACCTTTGAGTAACTCCAACTATATTCTCTTTCTAAAATTAAATTCTTTCTGTTTGAAATTATATTGAAGGATCTTATGGTCCGTGACTATATCAACATGGACCCTATACCAACAATGGTGCCAAATCTTTAATGTAAATACCATTGCTACAATTTCTAAGTAAATTTTTTTCCTTGATTCTTGAGTTGCTTGGAGGCATAAACTATCACCTTAACACGTTGCATCATTAGTGGAACATCTTTATCATATTCCTCTTACATAAGACCTCCCACGAATTGAGTTCTACTATAATTTCCCTGATATGGTTACAATCTCATGTGAATAATTGCTGCTAACTCGTTCAAATTCTCAACAAAAGATATCACTAAATGAGTTTTCTCATATGACCTTCTGTCTCAAATGAATTAACACCTGCTAACTTGCACACATACCTTGATAACACCATCATGCACGACATTGCACCAAATATAAGGTAACATTGTGCTCCGACTTTTAGTATCCAACCTCTTCTCCCCATATGTGCCTTATAGAATTTAAGAAACCACACTACTTCCCATGTGAATATTCTCATAATCCCTATTTATGGTTAAACACTTCCCAAAATACATATCAACACCCTTTATACGAATATAATTTAGGAAGGGTCACTGGCCCGAGAAGGGCATCCTCTAAAACTTATGATCCTCCTCAATTATTCAACAACGACTTTTGGTTTTACTCTTAAATGTAAGGCTTACTCCACCTGATTCTATCCTCGATGAGTAACTCACCTCATTCCCCATATTGTATCTACCAATAGAGTTCCCTGATATTGCAGTTTAAGAATTACCATGCTAAATGTGACGACCCGGCCCGTCGTCATGTGAGTTACCGCCCCGTTCCCCCCATATTATGTTTCTCTATGATTTAATATCAGTATCTGAGTTGATTGGGTAGAGTTGGATTGATTTTAGTTGGAAATGAGGCACTTAGCCTCTTAGAAGAAAGCTTGTTTTTGAAAAGTCAACCGGAAGTTGACTATATAGTTAGAGGGCTCGGATGTGAGTTCCGGTGGTTTGGTTAGCTTCGGGGTATGACTTTTGACTTAGGAGTGTGATCAGAATTGAATTTGGAGGTCCGGCGTAGAACTAGGCTTGAATTGGCGAAGTTTGAATTTTGGTGGATTCCAGTTGAGAGGTGAGATTTTGATCCGAGGATCATAATGGAATTCCAAGAGTTTCTGTAGCTTTTTTAGGTAATTTTGGATATGTGTGTAAAATTTCAGGTCATTCGGACATCGTTTGGTCGGGTTTTCGATCGAATGCGAGTTTCGGATGTTTTGGTTGAACTTAGGCTTGAATTCGATGTGATTTAATGGTTTTAGCGTTGTTTGATGTATTTTGGGGATTGGAACAAGTTTGAATAAGGTTTTAGGATGTGTTGGTGCTTTTGGTTGAGGTCCCGGGGGCCTCGGGGTGATTTCGGATGGTGAAACGGGAATTTTGGAAGCATGCAGCAGGTCTGATCTTCTGGCTTCTGGTATTTTCGCATCTGCGGAAAAGGAGCCGCAGGAGCAGTTCAGTAGATGCGGTTATGGGGTCGCAGAAGCAGTCCTTGAGGGGGCCTGGTATATTCCGCAAAAGCGGACACAGCATAAGCGGATTTCAATCGTAGAAGCGGCCCTGAGATTTTTAAATTGAACCGCATAAGCAGTGTTTTGACCGCAAAAGCGGAAGCCGGAGGTGCAGTGCATGGACCGCATAAGCGGAAATGACTGGCAGAACAATATTAAGTTCCCTTCACGAATTTTGAAGGGGAAAACATTTGGGGCTTCAGACTTGGGCGATTTTTGGACGATTTTGAAGAGGGTTTCGAGAGTTTTCATCAGGTATGGATTCTTGGTCTTAGATTACGTTGTTATGTTGTAAAAACATGGATTAACATCGAAAATCCAAGGGAATTAAGGTTAAAAATGGAGGTTAGGGCTTGAAATTTGAAATAGTTTAAACTAGTGATTTGAGGGGTCAAATGGACTCCGATTTTTGTGAATTTGGTATGTATGAACTCGTGGCAAGATAAGGAAGCCGGTGATGTTAATTTTATAATTTTTTGAGATGTGGGCCCGGGGCTAGGGTTTTGCCAACTTTGTGTTTTGGGTGTTTTTTGAGTTCTTTCAATTGGGTTATGTCCCATTAGCTTATCATAACGTATTCCTTGTGGTTTTGGCTAGATTGTACGCACGAGGAGGTTGATTTGCGAGGGAAGTGCAAGGCGAGCTAGGATTTCGGCCGGCTTGAGGTGAGTAATGGTTATAAATGATGTATTGAGTGTTGGAAACCCCGTATTTGCACTATGTAGTGCTATGTTGAGATGAGATACGCGCTACATGATGAGCGTGGTGATGTTATTGTTGGGGATTCAGACTCGGTCCATCCCGATTGATGACTCTACTGTACTTTTGACTAAGGCTGAGTTAGTATCAGTATATTTTGGGCTAGTTGCCATGTTTGGGGCCTTGTGCAGATCTGTAGCATCCTTAGGGAGCATGTTGGGCTAATTGACCTAACTTTACCTATTGAAATCATACTCTCATTCATATTCTTAAACTGTAAAACATGATGTGAACTGGTCTTAGCAATTTTCACTCTAAATGAGGAATACATGGGGTTGAAAACCCTGTCTTAGGTGAATGGGCTTGAGAGGCCAAGTCTATATTGACTGAGAGGGGTCAAGGGCCCCACAGTCAGAGTAGTATATTATATGGATCAGACTGCACGCCGCAGTGGTATATTATATGGATCGGACTGCATGCCGCAATAGTATATTATATGGATCAGACTGCACGCCGCAGTAGTATATTATATGGATCGGACTGCACGCCGCAGTGATGTAGTATATGGATCGGACTGCACGCCACAGTATTATAGCGCTTGGGCTGTAGGAGCCCCTCCGGAGTCTGCACACACCCCCAGTGAGCGCAGTCGACTATTATTATTGGATTGGGCTACGCGCCGCAGCAGTGTATATTATTATTGAATCAGGATGCGCGCCGCAGTAGTGTATATTATTATTAGATCGAGCTGCGTGCCGCAGCAGTATATACTATTATTGGATCGGGCCGCGCGCCGCAGCAGTGTTGGTAATTTGCCAGACTTTTGAGAGATTTTCACCTATTTTCCCTGCTCAGCTGTTGTTTACTGCCTTTACTATTGGTTATAGAACTGTGTAGTGTTTCTACGAGAATTCTTACTATCAGTTGTTATTTATTGCTATTACTCACTGAGTTGGAGTACTCACTTTACTCCCTGCACCTTGTGTGTAGATAAAGGGATCCCGGAGGCATAGCTGAGTTTGTTACTGCTGTCTAGTCCATCTGTCGGAGTCATCGAGGTAGCTGCCTGGCGTCCGCAGGACCCGATTTCTCCTCTTTTCTTTCTTTACTTCTGCATCTAGACTTTCATATGTATAAGATGTTGCTCTGTCGTATCTAGAGGCTCTGACTCATGACGCTAGATCTGATATGGGTTGTTTTGGTATTATTGTGGTTTCCGCAGAGTTTTTATTACTATCAGACTAAGATTTTGCTTAATTGGCATTTTTAAGTTTAATAACTGATAAGGAGCTTTGTAAATTTGGGTTGGAGAATGTTCTAAAGGTCGGGCTTGCCTAACAAGGTGTTGGGCGCCATCTCGACAGGGGTTTGGGTCGTGACACTAACATATCTGGTCCGTAACAAGTGTTCATCCTCTTTCAATCTATTCCGAATCTTTCATTTTCCCTTTGGGTAATTTGTGTTGTCTTTCTCTTATTGATCACCGTTTGGCCTGGACAATATGCTAGTACCATCTTTTCTTTCTAATTGGAACTTTCATTGCCATTCCATTTTGCGGATAGTGCATAGTTAATAGCCTTATTGTTCCACACATTTGTCTGCCTCCCGTGAACTTGTAATATCATTATGCCTAGTTTAATCAGTTTATAATACCACAACATCACCACCTGTATTCTCACTTCCCATTGTATGTAGACATGAACTATCTCTATATCCTTTAGTTGCTATTTAGTGTCACCCAAGTCAGTTGCATTGCGGTTAGTCCATTATAACTTTTATTAACACTTGTGCTCTAAGCGAGTCCACCATTATGATGCAAGATATTTTATGATAACCATGACCATCTCAATTTAAAGGTTTTCTACCCATTTCTTCTCGCCTCATTATTCCTAGCTAGTGAATAGCCATGCACTCTTCCATATGTTATGTGGTCTTTTACCTTAGGTATTTTATCCGTCTTACCTCTTAACTCTTATTAGGATATCTATGGGAAAGTGTGTTCATCCGCATATCACTTAACACTTATCTATTTGTAAGATTCTTTAGAGGCTCTCCATCAAGCCCAAGTACCCTCTTGGGTTATTGTGGCATCACATTTATTTCTCCCACTCATTCTGCCTTTCTTAATATCATGGAACTTTGGTTAAATCTCAAATCTATGATTAGCCTATTCTAAAAACTCGCAATCTTTCACATTTGACCTATGGTACTTCCTTGGGTTCCATTGCTCCTGACCTTCTAACAAGTATAAAATTCCTTTACAAACATAGTCTTATTTTCTAGGATCGTTGACCCTATCATTCACATTTCTATGTGTGAAGAATTTACCTTCCTTAACCTTCCACCTTCTTGGGGTACTAGTTGTCTATCATTAGCATATCTTTTCAGAGAGTCATGTTACCTATTATCTCTTTTCTAGACCACGCATGTCTTCAACATAATATCCAAACATCATAGCTACATGGTCTCACTCTTGTTTCATTGTATTTAAGTGGCCTCGCGACGGCCCTTTCTCCCCCACTTGGGGTGAATATCCTGGATTTTGACACAAGTCTTGAATTTAGCAACTTTATGGGCATATGCCTCATATATCTATCCCTCATATATATATATATATATATATATATATATATGACTATTAGGGAGATTTAAGTCACCATAGTATTAATCTCATAAGTTCTCTACTCTTATTCAGCCACACAGGTCTGGGATTCCAATTTCACATGTCAATATCCTTTATGAGTGTAATACAACTTCGTACATTTTTGGGTTCTTATAAAGTTCGTAGTACAAGGGTCTTCTCATCTTGGGTTCAATTGAATCTCATTTCATAACTTCTTACATCATGTGAGAGACTTAAACTCTCATCATTCATCTCTTGGTCATTCTCTCATATATCACGTGCTTATATAACCAATATTCTTTCACACCTTAGGATCATTTACATACTTCTCGCACTATCCACGTGTGCTATTCAAGCTTACGTCTCATTTATCAAATGAATGCCTCTTTGGGTGGGTAGTCACTTTTAACACTTTTCTCAAATAAAGTATACTTATGGTACTATGTACTTATACTATATATCCATACTATTTGTTCAACATGATACATGTGCCATCTTGTTAATATCCATGTCTTTGCCCATTGGTCATGACATATGTCAACATTACTTGAAATGGACAAAAGAGCATTAAAACATACCTTGAATCTCAACGCACGAGTTAGAAAACAATCTTATAGTCAAGCTTTATCGCACGATTTGGAGTGTTGAAGAAGAGTAATATTCTTAAATGTCCATGTAGCCTCCAACTTATAGATGTGGTCGACAACACAACGATAAGAAGGACTCTACTAGACAGGGCTCCGAGACATCCTAGGACACTTTAAAACCTTAAGCTCTGATACCAAGTTTGTCACGCCCCAAAATCAAGGGACATGACCGGCGCTCAACCGGAGGACCCCAGTCAAGCGGACCTGGAATTGCCTTTCCTATCCCACGCGTTACCCCGTGATTCCAATATACATTATTCTTTTGAAATATCAATTTAAGACCTAAGCATAAACTTACAACTTGAGTTCATTTCTACTTTTTATCATTTCCAACATTTGATACCAAGTACTTGCAAAAATACATACAACATTTACCAACTTGGACGAGGATTTCGAACTGTACAATTACTACCGAAAATGATTTTATACACCACCCACATTGTGTCTACGAAGCTTCTATGAATACTAGGAACTCAACCAATACTTGCCGGCGACAAGGCCCCGGCTATACCTTATAATACACAATAAACTCAAAAGAAGGTGGCATGAACCACACATGACCCAAGAGGAAGTGGGGCTCACCAATGCAACTGATGGGATGGAGAGGAGGCACTACTGTCGATGGGTTGAATTACCTGCTATAGAACCATCTACAATCATAACACGAATGTAGCGCCCCTGGAAAAAGGTACGTCAGTACATTTGAATTGTACTGGTATGTATGAACAAACTTTACCCTAAGTAAACTCAAACCATACACAAGTAACGATCAGTAATAGAATCAACAATCAAATATATATGAAAGTTACAATCAATCAAAACAATTTTAATATCTCTCCTTTTCCCCTTCAACATTTTCACATCAATGATTTCACAATCTTTTTCATAATTTCATTTCAATAGAGATTTTGATCACTTTTTCACCCTTATTACCTCAGCCACCCTTATCACCACAACCCACACCTTATTGCTTCGTGTTGCAGCACGCAACCCAATCCCACCGAATAAGTCACAATTCACAAGCATCACAACAACAACAATAATTCACATAGAACAACAACAGTAATTCTCAAAGAGCAACCACAGCAATTCACAAGAATTTCTGTATCCGTCGATACCATTTCCATCATATTCAACAAATCATATGCAATTTAAGTCACTACAATAATTACCCACAACAAGCAAAATATGTTATTATCATAGTTGTTCTAATTGCATCATTTACGATTTCCTCCCATCATTTTTTTCTCAGCTCTTACCACATAACACTTTCACAATCACATTTGGTTTATTGTCAATTACTTACACCATTATATTGGGAAAACTTAACCAACAACGTTCAAGACAAATTAATCACAAGAATTCATGAAATAGGCCATCTTGCTTTAACATCCGTGAACCAACCAAAGTTCACACATAGTTCACATAAATAACAGGTACCAATTTCTCGTACTCCAAACAACGTGATTTTACAAAGGTTAAAGTTAGCCATACATACCTCAAATTCGCCCTCTAATGACACTATAAGAATCCATTACAATTAAGCAATATCAATCTACAACACAACATCAATATGGCCAATATTAGTAATAAATTCCATAACTTATGCCATTTAGGCATATTATCAATCACCTTGTTGGTATAGATATTTACACCTTATAACTATAGTGTTAGTTCATCCAACTATCACATTTAACCAACAATTCACCCTACCACCATTCCTAACCAATTAATAACTTCCAATAACATATATATATATATATATGACCATTCATTCATACCCAACCATCAACCTTCTTAATTAACTCATTTCACAATCTCTACAACCAACACAACCTAGGTTAGGCACTTATGGCTTTCAATCATCATCCCATGAGTTCTAATGTATCTATCATACATAAATAATCTCCATAGAGTAGTTAGAGATGATAAACATACCTCTTGTAGTAAGAATTTTAAGAATCCCCACTTGTGATTTTCTTGATAAATTCAAGGATTTGAATGGAAATCTATGGATTTTCAAGATCAATCCATGTTAATATAAGTGTTTAGGAGTAGTGATCAACTCAAAATACTCCAAAAATCTTACCTTGGATCATAGAAATGAAGAGTAGGACGGATTCCTCTTGAGAGAGCAAGCCCTTGCTCCAAAAATGACTTGGGAACTCTCTAGACCCGGCCTTGGGGTATTTAAAGGTCTCCTACCAGCGCGTTCGTGCGTGAGTTCACGCGTATGTTCTTGCGTGGGAGGCAGAATACTTCGCAATATGCGCGACTTCGCGCTAGTGGTCGCGCTAGTGACACCTGCTAAGTATAATGGTCATAACTTTCTGTATACACCTCCAAATGACGAATGGTTTGTTGCTTTGCAAACTCAAGTCAAAGGGTTTTAATTTGATAGGTTGTTCATCACAGAAATCCTTATATAACTGGATATATGATCGTCCAAAGGGAGGTCTTGTGCGCACTCATTTACAACTGTCATCTAATATGAAATTTTCCAACTTGGCTTAGACTTAGGCCTCTCCTTAGACCTAGTTCACTTATAATAAGGCTTATACACTTTTTTACCATATCCAATTGACATCCATTATATCATTAATCCTCATTTTCACACAAAATAAAATAATTAGCCTACCTTGGCACCAAGAAATCTTAAATTACTTAGCAAAAAAATTTTCGGGGTTTTACAGGACAGGCATTAGCAGATCACCTGGCCGAAAACCCCGTAGATGGAGAATACAAACCCTTAAAGACGTATTTTCTTAACAAAGAGGTATTATTCATAGGAGAAGATATTGTTGAGTCCTATGACGGTTGGAGAATATTTTTCAATGGAGAAGCAAATTTCAAAGGAGTTGGCATAGGAGCAGTCATAGTGTAAGAAACCAGTCAGCACTATCCGGTGTCTGCCAAACTCAGATTCCCGTGCACCTACAATATGGCTGAGTATGAAGCCTGTATCTTAGGGCTCATGATGGCCATTTACATGAACATCCAAGATTTGCTAGTAATTGGGGACTCAAACCTACTCATATATGAGGTACGAGGAAAATGGGCGACCAATAATTCCAAGATACTCCCTCACCTTCACCATGTACAAGAGTTGAGGAAAAGGTTCACAAAGATAGAGTTCCAACATGTTCCCAGGGTCCAAAATGAGTTTGCCGATGCATTGGCTACCCTGTCATCCATGATACAGCATCCAGATACGAACTTCATTGATTCTATTCTAGTGAAAATCCATAATCTGTCAGCTTATTATGCTCATGTCGAGGAAGAAGCAGATGGAAAACCTTTGTTTTACGACATCAAGGAATATTTGGCAAAAGGAGAATACCTAGAGCTTGCAAATACTACTCAGAAGAGCACACTTCGAAGATTGTCCAACAATTTCATTCAAAGTGGAGAAATCCTATATAGGTGGACTCCAAATTTGGGATTACTAAGGTGTGTCGACACGAATGAAGCATCTAAACTACTAGAGGAAATTCATGCGGGGACCTGTGGTCTGCATATGAACGGCTTTGTCTTAGCCAAGAAGATACACCGTGCTGGTTTTTTTGGATGACCATAGAGATGGACTGCATCTAGTACATCCAAAAATGCCACTAGTGCCAGATACATGCAGACATGATAAGGGTGCCACCAAATGAGCTTAATGCAACATTCTCACCATGGTCGTTCACCGCTTGGGGAATGGATGTTATTTGACCAATCGAACCTGCTGCTTCCAATGGGTATAGATTCATCCTAGAGGTAATTTACTACTTTACCAAATTGGTCGAAGCAGCATCCTACAAAGCAGTGACAAAGAAGGTCTCGGCAGACTTTGTCCGTGATCTTATCGTTTGTCAGTTAATCCCAGAGTCAATCATTACTGATAATGGCTCCAACCTCAACAGTGACTTAATGAAAGCTATGGGTGAAACCTTCAAGTTCAAGCACAAGAATTCCTCAGCCTATAAGCCCCAGATGAATGGAGCCATAGAAGCCGCCAACAAAAACATTAAGAAGATCCTTAGGAAAATGGTAGAGAAGCATAAGCAATGGAATGAGAAGTTATCATTTGCTCTGTTGGGGTATCGCACACAGTCCGCACATCAACTGGGGCAACTCCCTACATGTTGGTTTATGGTATAGAGGTAGTTATCCCCGCCGAAGTAGAGATTCCTTCCTTGAGGATCACACAAGAAGCTAAGCTCGACGATGCGGAATGGGTGAGAGATTGCTACGAGCAGCTGGCTCTTATAGATGGGAAGAGAGTGAATGCAGTTTTCCACGATCAGCTTTATCAGAACAGAATGTCCAAAGCCTTCAACAAGAGAGTCAAGCCAAGACGGTTCACACCGTGGCAGCTGGTGTTAAAGAAAATTTTCACGCATCAAGATGAAACCAAAGGGAAGTTCTCTCCTAATTGGCAGGGTCCATACATGGTTCATCGGGTTCTGATGGGAGGAGCACTTATACTTGCAGAAATGGATGGAGAAGTTTGGCCAAAACGAATCAATTCAGATGTAGTCAAGCGCTACTATGTGTAATCTTATGTTTTTCCTACATGATGTGATTTGAACTACGTCTGACCTGATTCCCGTTTAAGAGGGGATACGTAGGCAGCCTTATGGGTTTGATCACAATTCAATAAAAATTTTATTTCCCCCTCGCAATTGGAAACTGGGACAGAATTTTGAGGAGGACACTCAAAATTTTGAAGTAACTTCAGCCGATCATCTTAAGAAACCATCAGAAACAATAACCCAATAAGCTAGGGCAGAATTTTGAGAAGGACCCTTAAAATTCCGAAGCAAGAGAGGTTGCAATGTCCTGAACCGCATCACACTTGTTGGTTCATCTAAAAAACTATTTCTTAAGTATATACTTATGCCATATCTTTAACAAACTCATGCATGTTTATTACCGAAATCGTTTTGTTTAGCAATGCTACCCCTATGATACATACTGTTTTATCAGATCAGAGCTGAGCAGGTCAAGCAAAGTCAGCGGGGACACGAACTAACCTTTCCCTTTTACAAACTCCCAATTTTTCTTTGGATGCAGGAACCCAAGTCATAAAATCATCAAATATATTATAACAATAATACTATTCGAGAATACAACTCTTAGAGCCGTCACACCTATTCGCATTTGCTACCCACACACAATATCCCCAGCAGCTACAATATCACATCAGCTACCAGCTATCAGCTAAGAAATTTTATTACTATTCGCCTTTTATCTCTTGCATAAGGCTACCATTCTGCCTTCAGAGACTAAGCTCTATCTCCATCTGCATTATTGCATTGCATAAGGCTACCATTCTGCCTTCCGAGACTAAGCATTGTCTCCATCTGCATTCTTGCATTGCATAAGGCCACTGTTCTGCCTTCCAAGACTAAGCACTCTCTCCATCTGCATTCTTGCATTGTCTAAGGCTACTATTCTGCCTTCCGAGACTAAGCATTGTCTCCATCTGCATTCTTGCATTGCATAAGGCTACCATTCTACTTTCCGAGGTTAAGCTCTACCTCCATCTGCGTGGCAGAAAGATCGCCATTTTACTTACATTTTGTATGGCTAAAATATCGCCACCTTTATTTACGTCTTGCCTCGGCTGAAATATCGCCACCTTTATTTACACCTGCCTCGGCTGAAATACCGCCATTTTACTTACATCTTGCATCGGCTAAAAGATCGCCACCTTTATTTATGTCTTGTATCAAGTGACATATCGCCACTTTATTTATGCTTTCATGGGCTGAAAGATCGCCAAATTGTCCAAGGGCGTCGTTGTTCGGAGGCACCATTCGCATAGCCCAAGAACGCCATGCCATGGCCTGAAGACCTCTCTTATCTTTTGTATATCATTATTCAAAGGCATTATAGCTCAGAGGCATCATTATCATAGCCCGAGAGAATCATTTAATGGCCTGTGAATCCTCTATCATACACTTCATGGCCCAGGACGTCATGGTTTGAGGACGTCATCCTAACCGTCCAAAGACAGCATTCATGGTCCGACATGAACCTGCATCATGTTTAAATTTTTCGCACAATATACACTCACATTGGTATTTTTAGGTAAACAGGCTAGCAATGGCCATCTCAGCAGGAGCGATCCTGCTCCAGTTCCTGCAGCCCTGTTATACCTTAACCATTCACCCCAACCTAAGTATTGCGTCCGTTCTTGAAAGGTCTCCATCGGCATACTCCGCCGACGGATCTTGAACTAAATATGGCCTGATTCCTGTAGGACCAGGTATATGTAGAAAGCTTAGGGACTAGAGCATGGTCAACCTCTTCAAACCATTTCGCTCGGTCAAAATTGGCCATCGTATCTTTACCCGACAACTCTTTCATCCTACCCTGCTAAAGAGGGGCAGCAGTTGATACCTAATTTTACCCTGTTTATTTTATATATGCAAAATACTTTAAAAATAGCATATTTATGCATATATAAGTCTGTCCAAATATTTTAGTATTTTTCTTAATTTTTAAATGATTTTTTAAATCAAAATATTGCCCTATTTTAGCAATACAAAAACCAATAATTATTCGTCAAATTATAATTTTGGTTATTAATTTATTTTTATTCTCATATTTATCCCAAAATATAGCTAAGGTAATTTTTATATATTTTTACAAATTTATTTAGTATTTTTAAAGCTAAATTGCATGTAATTTCAATATTAGCCTATTTTAAGAATTAACTGCGTTTATAATTACAATTTTGATTCCTGTATTTTTAATTTAATATTTAAATGTTATTAATTAAATTAGTACCTTTAATTTGTTATCAGAAATTATTTTGCTATTTTTATAAAATAAAAAGGGAAAAAGTGGCTATTTAAAAACTAGCCCTATTTATTTCAATTTTAGCCCAAATCAACTCCTCAATTAACCGAATCTCAACTCCAAAATTACCCGACCCAATTCGATAATTACCTGCCCCTGACCCAATAAAAAACCCGCCCAGACCTATTTTTTAATCCCAGCAATTGATCTAACAGATCAACGGCTAACACTCCATCTTTCCTTTTTTAATTTACCAAACCACCCAACCCTATTTCATTTACAATTATCTACCACCCCTGAAACCCTACCCTCTCTCAAACACTCTTGAACCTTCCCTAATCCTAGCCGCCTCTCATCATCTTCTGCCGTGAAACCCACCAGAATCCATGGCCTCGCAGGCTGTGAGAGTCCTATACTCACCTCCTATTACTCTTATGTGCTTGATACCTGAAGAGCCGAGGCCTAACTTTGAATGTTTTCACTCAGACCCTTGCCGATTCAAGGTTTCAGAGTCATCGCTGGCCTTGCTCCAGCGTACCATGGTGTTTTGAGCCTGGTTCTAACCTCTCCGAATCAGATCGATGCCATTTTCAAAGCCTTTCTCATTCTAGGGTTCTTCTGAATCCCTAACCATTCGAGGTTTTCTTCGATTGTTTTTTGGATCTGTTTTGTATCTGTGCTCTACTTGAGTTTTCAAATGGTTTCCCTAACTTTTTCTTTCAAAATTACCTTCAAAACCTTTCTCTTCCGATTTAGGATTTTCTGGAAAGTGTTTTAGTGTGTTTATGATTTTTTCTTCTTTGTTATTCGTGCGTTTGCCTTTGCTGTGTTCTCATATCATCTCTTGTATGCTTATCTTAATTTGTTTTCCTATACTATGGTCTCGTAGACTTCTCTACTGTATTTTTACCATGTTCTTATATGTGTTATCTTACTGTGTTTTCCTATATGCTTTTCCGCTATACTTTTCCAGTGTTCTTCTGTTCTTCTACTGTATTTTCCTACTATGTTTTTAAGTTTCTTTGTTTTCCTTCTACTGAGCCCTGTTTATGTTTCTTCTAAGCATGTTTTTTCTATTGTTCTTATCAGTATTTGCCATTATGTTCTTTGAATCCTTCTACTGTGATTGCATGGTACTTTGCACTCATAAGTTCTATTGTTGACGAAGCCAGTTCTTTTCTAAAACTCCTAAACATGATTTCGATTCAATTTCCTGCCCTCTCATATGTGCTTTATGGTTTGATAGAACTAGAGTTTTATTTCGAAACCTCTAATTCTTCCAGACTGACTTTGAGTCTCTTAACTGAGTTTGAACATTTGTTTTCATATAATGCTGAACTTTTTGCTAAGCTCTTCTACACTAGATTTTTTCTACTGATTTACACGACAGTCTTATTTCATGCTCACATGCTCCTTATATATGATGAATTTTCCTCTAAATGGTTTTCAAATTTGCAACTAGTGTAAACTTCCTTCTGAATATAGCTTCATTGGTTTCTTTCAATCTTTTACTGATTTCCTATGTGACTCGACTTAGCTAAAACCCTTCTTCCTCATTTATGACTAGGTTCATTCATACCAAATTTCAGACCATGTGATTTACTGGCTATTAATTGATTCCCTTGCCTTATTTGCACAAACTGTGTATTGTCAAAACCCTTTCCTCAAATAACCCTTATGTATTTACCCCTAATTGCATGCTTTACACAGAATGTTTATTTAATTCCTTTCCTTAAATGGTTTTACCCGTTTGAATCTGAATACCTTAATGAAAGGGAGTCTTATATAATTGATTTACAATCAGTCTTCAATTAATTTCTTACCTTATTTCCTCATGACTTTCACACTATAAATACACGACCCTTTTTCACAAAGCACACACGATTTTAATAATCCTCCACTACTACAATTAACAATCCTTCACTTCTGAAATCTCACTCTCACATAATAGAGCTTTCTCTTCTTTTCTGCATTCTGACTTTCACAAGACTACTACTTTTTCCTATTTGTTTCCTTGAAACTGGTATGTCCTAATTTTAATTTTTAGCATCACCACAATGTGTTTACTTACGGCTTTCTACATCTATGTCTCTTTACTTCTTCTGTTGAGTTAAATACCTCAACTAGCATGTTGATTTCCTTTTGCTTATTTCTGCTATGAATCCCTGTCCCTATTCCCTTTATATGCTTTGAGTTACAAGTTTAAAACATGGCAATATGTAAGTTATTTCCTATGTATTAAGCTTGATCCCTTAGGGGATCCTAACCTCTAAACAGTATGTTCCAGTAGGCTTATGGGCGTGCCAACATCTCTCATTGTTGGATTATGCCCACTAGCCTGCTTTTATCTCTTTCAAATACCCATTCCCTATACCCCATGTGTGTATTAATGTGAATTGTTTCCCTTTCCCTTTTCCCTTTCAGAATCTTGCATTTGCACTCCCTCTTAGTTCCTAAGTTCTGCCCCCCTATTGTGGGCGTTGCCTTAGGACCTTAAGTTCCCTCTGAACTTGGACACTTGAGGGTTGGCCCTTCCACACTCCACTATGTCCTAGTCTGATAATGTATATGGGGTGTAAGAATCGCCCGGAGTACATGTGATGCTCTTAGGTTACTTTGACACACCTCAAATGAGAGTTAGACTTTTGAAATCTGATCTTTGAAGTTGGTTTACTTCATACTTCAGACAGGAAGTCTGAATCGGGCTCTCCTTGGTTGTAATTTTCAATATCTGATGTATTTTCTTTACTTTATTTGGACTGTAATAAATTTGTAATAAACTTTTTGGATGGTTAGTAAAAAGGAAGGCGTAACCATGTGTGTACATAGGTGGATAACTTGCCTATAGGAATCTCTAATTTCTACATTTCTCATTTAGTTACCATCTCCATCAGAACTCTTGCATTCTCATTTAGCTACCATGTCTATAAGATTTCTACATCTCATTTAGTTACCATGTCTATAAGAACCTCTGCATTCCCATTTAGCTACCATGTCTATAAGATTTCTGCATCTCATTTAGTTACCATGTCTATAACAACTTCTACATTCCCATTTAGCTACCATGTCTATAAGATTTCTGCATCTCATTTAGTTACCATGTCTATAACAACTTCTACATTCTCATTTAGCTACCATGTCTATAAGAATTTCTTCATTCTCATTTAGCTACCATGTCTATAAGATTTCTACATCTCATTTAGTTACCATGTCTATAAGAACTTCTGCATTCTCATTTAGTTACATGTCTATAAGAACTTCTGCATTCTCATCTAGATACCATGAATATAGGGGTCTTGCACTTTCATGCAGATATTATGTCTATAGCTTCTGCACACGCACGTAGAAAATATGCCTATAGGTCCTTTATGATTCTTGCATACCCGCTTTTCACTAGGCAAACTTATCTATAGGTCCTAAATAACCAAAATATGTAATCAGATATCACACAACGCTTAGATATCATGTTGTAGAATTTCTGTACTCTTTTCTGTCTATAACAATGTTTTAAGTTGGAAAACACATAGAAAGTATGACTATAGGGGTTCTAATTCAAATCTGAATTGTCTCACTAGTTGGTAAGTTTTAAAAACTAGCAGTAATAACGTATTACCAATGGAAGAACTTGTGCTCGTTTTTTTTAACTGGCAACTTTCTTTTTACCTAAGCCAATCTGCAATCACTCTTCTTCTTAGTTTCTGAAATCAATAGATATCATGCCTATAGGTTCCGTCTAACACTTAGGCAAGTCTTAGGATAAAATTATAAACTAAATCGGATGTTATTTGCTACAACCAGCAGGCAAGCCTGATTCGGGCTTCTTATCTGAACTATGTAATAAAACAGTCTGCCTCAACCTCTTTAATTTTTAATTAGACCTTAAACAGTACGTGTAAGGCATGCTAAACTATGTGTTTTCTCTAGTTTAAGGAGGTCTATCTGACCCTTTCTATTTGTGTATATGCCTTCCCAAACTTGTAATATGTGTTTTGTTTGTTGCCCTAGTATTTTTACCTTTTGAAACCACAAATGATCCCAACAACCCCTCCCTTTAGGATTAGTAGTCCCAAGTACCTCCGGGACTGATAGGATTGGGGCGGGTAATAGTATGCAATAAGTAAACGAGACTATTTCGCATTTTAGTACCTTAAAGGGGTGGGAAAGGGTATATATGGATATGATGACCACACGATAACACCACATGTATAAGTGATTACCGGGTGTTGTGTGGGGTGATCCATATTATTAATAAACCTAGGATCCCCTTTTCTTTGTTCTTTGTTTCTTCTAAATATTTTAAACGTTTCTCCTAAATCAACTCTCTTTAATGCTTTTTCCGACTTTGTTTATTTCTAACCGTTATGTGAAAAATCCCCTCTTATTTGAAGCCTTACTTGTCTGTATGTTATTTGTACCTTAAGTCACAACAATAGCTTGGCCGGGAACTACACTAGTGGATTCTGAGGGTTGCCTAACACCTTTATATTGGGATAATTTCAAGCCCTTACCCAATCATTGGTTATCCAAATCAAATCCTTCTTAGTGTCCTAATGCAACTAAATCATTAGGTGGCGACTCTCCAATTCTCTTAAACCCAATTCCCAAAATGGAACGAAGTGTCCTCCCAAATATCATAAACCCGATTTTGCGAAAAAAGGGGGCACGATAGCATGGCGACTCTTCTAAGGAAACCCCATGTATTTCTTTTAGGCTTTTACAGGTTAAAGCTATTATTGTGACTTTACATTTCTTACGTGCATTTAGTTGTTTAATCCATTTAAGTATTTAATTCCTTCTCCTACTGCAGAACTGACTCATTTCTTTGTTTCTTTCCTTTATTTCTTTTACTGTTTTCCTTTACTATTGTTTTAAGTTATGAAGAATTTTTGTAAGTGTTACTTTTGTAACGTGCAAATACGTGACAACTTTTTTTAATTATTGTATAAGCATGTTTTCAACATCATATTCCACTCGTGCCAAACTAAATACCATAGCAACACTTATAATGAGTGGTTGCGCCCTTCAAATATTACCGCCCCTTAAATCTGGCAAAGGCATATTTGCAGTAAAACTAGTCAATCAGTGGTGCCGTCGACAGTTCCGCGCCTTTCCTTCTTGAGTTTTCCGCTCAAGGGTACCAGTCTAAAACCCCATAGAAACCCTTTCTCTTTAAATTGTGCATACATCATGGTCAAACCTAGCTGAGTCAACTATGTTGTTCGCATAATGACTCTTTAAGGTAGTCTTGTCCAAAGTCCACTGGGTTTCCCTGAAACCCAAACGGACCTTATCACGCTCTGTGCATTAATTTGGAGAACTAAAATGCTTTTATGCTAATTGTTGATATTAAATAGTCGAGTCTGGTGGGGGTCAGGGCCTAACCTTTTGTGTTGCAGAAATATGAGGAATGAAGTCCCTAGATTTGGCATGGTCACTAACGTCTACCTAAAATTGCTAAGCTGGTGGGAGGATCTTCATTCCAGTGATCAAGCTCTTGTGAGGAAATATGTAGGAAATCTACCTTCTCTCCTTGAAATTCAACCCAAATAAAAAATCATAGAAGCTACCACTCTATTATGGGATTGTGATAGGTCTATTTTCTTCTTTAGAGACATTGAGATAACACCCGTGCTTGAGGAAATAAGAGGACTGGCTGGAATACCATGGGAAACACCAGGTATGTTAATGCCGGAAAACCGCAAAGGTAGAGGTTTTCTCAAAATGATGGGTCTAAAGAAGAATCCAGACTTGACATATTTGAAGAAGTCGTACATTCCCTTTGAGTATTTGTACGAGAGGTACGGTCACAGCAAATCTTACCGTACTTCTCATAACGAGTTCGCCCTTACATCATTGGAGCATATCCATCGAAGGTTCTTTGTCTTCATGTTCTGTTTCCTGGAGATGATAGTATTTCCAATTAAGAAAACAAGGATCCATACCAGGCTAGCTATGGTTACCAAAACTTTAATGGAAGGAATTGACGGACAATCATTCAGTCTTGTGTCAATGATCATTGCAGAAATATATCGAGCCCTAGAAAGGTGTCAACAGGGAGCCAGATATTTTGAGGGTTGTAATTTGCTACTTCAACTTTGGCTTATGGAACATCTCTAAAGGGGTGAGTACCGACAGGAAATCCATCGAAGGGACTGGGACGACCATATCGCCTTTCATCATCTAAAGCGAATAAATTACAAGCCCAACATGTTCACCCAACCGGAGAATGCTAGACAATGGGTTGAACTCTTTGATAATTTGACTGAAGTCTGGATACAATGGATGTTCGAGTGGTTCCCTGCTAAAGAATTCATTGTTCGATACAGGGATGCGCCATTTTTTATACTAATCGGTTTGAGAGGCACCTACCCTTATGTCCATCTCCGAGTTATGAGACAGGCTGGTAGGAAGTAGGTTATACCAAGGGTCGACAAGATGAGTCACTTCCAAGCTGACTTCCAGAATGAAAATAGTCCGCATAAGTTCCAGGCTCAACATATGAGGCATTGTAAAATTGTCTTGGGAAAAGACACCATCGAACCAGACAGATACAATGTTGGTTGTACCCCACATTATTCAGGCTAGCTGGAGGACAATCAACACGGTCTAGGTGAACCCGAGTTTTTTTGAGGTCACAAGATCATCGATGAAAAAGCAGAGGCACAGGTCAAGTACAACCAATTGCGTAAGAGCATTCAGGGATGTGAAAATGAGCACCGTGAAATACAAGAAGCCAATCAAAAACTAATTGAAGAATGGAAGGATATGGCTGTCAGCGCCAACAAACGACTTGTCTGTTTGGAGCTGGGTATAGTGGAATTGGAAAAGAAGTTTCTAAAGATGGTCGAAGACTGCCAGATTGCTGACGGAAGTGGAGGTGGACATCTGGCCAGAGCTTACTTGCTACTAGGACTGTGCAAGCTGAGGGAGCTGTTCGAGGGAGCCAACAATGCCGAATCTGGGGAAGGTCCCTGCGGGACCAAATAGATAGGAATTTCCATTTTTTGCTTTGTAAGATGTAATAAGGCCAATGGCCATTAGTGATTATTATTTTTCTTGTTGTTTAGTGTCATTTTGGGAGTCGTCTACCTTTTTAAGTTCTCCAAATTAGCTTGTCTCTAGGCCTACCTCAGGCACAACGAGGTCCCCAAAAATTAGGACGCGCTTTGTATTTCCTGCACTACGTATTTAAATATTGCAACCTTTTTTTTATAATACTTACTGACTTGTTACCTTTTTATTTTTAATTTTTGTTTATTCCCCTCCCCAAAGGTTAGTTCGTGAACTTTGGCAACATCATCATATTTTATGAGATCTAGGGGCCCTTCACCTACTCTTCCTCCTAGTCTTGTAAGACACAAGAACAAAGAGAAAATGGAAGATTTGAACAACTCAGCTGAACGGGTAGAGGTCACTTATGGTGCTCTGATCCCCAAGGAAAATGCATCCCAACTAGAACAAAAGCTGTTGAAGTTTGAGGAAGAACTTGCTCAAGTTCGAAATCTAGCAAATCTATCATTTTCCCTCACCACTCCAGAGATTACTTTCCAAAATACTCAGAATCTCGCATCTCCACAAAAGTATAGTTTTAGTACAACCGACCTCATGTATTCATTAACAAACCTATCCTTAGGTTCAAAGTAGTGACGAGCTTGGACAACGGTCAAGGTCCAATACCAACAGGCAAGAACAACCCATAACAATATAATGAAAACAGTGCAAGTAATATTCAAAGATACGGTGCTCAGCTCGTTCATAATAATGAAAAATAAGCATGTTTTTCAGGTCTAACAGTAAAACCAAAATCTTTCACCGAAATCAGCAGAATATGAGTAAATTAAAAAACTCTGATTTTTCCCAAATACATTCAACAACACATAAGATATTTCATTCTCAGATAGCATGAGGAAAGTACATATCTATGCCTACACATCAATGTGCATATGAAATCATGAATGTCACAAACTGTGTAGCATAAGGAAATACATTTATATGCATGTATGTGGAGTATGCATGTCAAATACAATGCATCGTAGTGATGAACTCATGTACTCACACTCTCAGAGTATTCATTCTCACTGTCTCACACTCCCACTCATCACACACAGTCACTAAGCACACTCAGTCACTTAGCACTGTACAGTACCTACGCTCACTGCTGGTATGTCAAACTCCGAAGGAGCGGATCCTGCCCAAGCACTAATATAAGCCAACAAGACCTGCTGTGGCGTGTAGCCCTATCCCATGATGAATCAATAAAGCCTATTTAGGTGTGCAGCCTGGTCCCATCAATAATAATAAAGCCTATAAGGTCTATTGCGATATGTAGTCCGATCCATATAATAATAATATATAAATAGCCAATATGGACTATTGCTGCGTGCAACACGATCCACAATATCTCTCGCAACGTGACTCTCATGACCCAAATCAGTCATCATTCTCTCCAACCTCTCGGGCTCACAAATCTCATGCCAATCAGCCCAAACAATGATAACATGATGTGATAATAAAAGATAATAGAGACTGAGATATGAAATATGACTGAATGAATATGACTGAGTATGTAACTACAATTTAAGAAAATAACTCAATAATAGAGATTACCTCAGTAGGTCCCAACAGACTAAGAATATAGCCTAAATATGATTTCTAACATGATTCACAGTGCAATTT
Organism: Nicotiana glauca; assembly: GCA_026770625.1. Classification (NCBI taxonomy): domain Eukaryota; kingdom Viridiplantae; phylum Streptophyta; class Magnoliopsida; order Solanales; family Solanaceae; genus Nicotiana; species Nicotiana glauca. Next base: position 163,089 of record MU754008.1, read on the forward strand.
CCCTAACACATAGAAATTTTATGGATAGAAACAAGATTAGGTAACTATACAGTATCACAGAATCAACCGAGTCATAATTCACACGATGCACACCCGTCACCTCAACACTAACCACATAATACGTATGTTAAAGGATTCACACACTTAACATCAAGTTTAGACGTATTACTTACCTCGATGTAATGACCCAAAAGGTTATCTCGTGTTTGAGAACCCAATTCGGGGTTTCGAGGCATTAAAAACCTCATTTTCGTTCTCCTCGATTTGCATGCACAATTGAGGCTTGTTTCTAGAAAGCTTTTACGTGAAATTTATGAAAAATATTGAATTTGGTCTTTAAAATTGATTAAAGTTGACTTCGGTCAACATTTTTGGTAAACGGACTCGGACTCGTGATTTGACTGTCCCTTAGGGTCCTTAGTAAGATATGGGACTAGGGCGTATGTCGGGAATCGAATTTCGATGTCCCTCGTCTGATAAAAGAATTTTTAAAGAAAAATATTTTGCTGGAAAATATACGGACTTTTGGAATGAAATTGTGAGTGATCTTGATGGTATCGGGCCTGTATTTTGGTTCTGGAGCCCGGTATAGGTTCAATATAATATTTAACTCATATCTATGAAATTTGGTGATAATCGGAGTTAATTTGACGTCACTCGTACGTCCGGTTGTGAATATAGTAAATTTGAAGTGCTCTTGAGGAAAATAATGAGTTTGAGGTTAAATTCGTAGTTGTTGATGTTATTTTGACGATTTGATCGCACGAGTGAGTATGTATGATGTTTTTATACTTGCATGCATGTTTGGTTTGGAGCCTCGAGGGCTTGGGTGAGTTTGGATAGGCCATAGAGTGATTAGAACTTAAGAAAACTCAGCTGTGCATTTGGTATTTTGTACATGCCTCTGATCTCGTAAATGTGAAGTCTGCTGGTCTGGGAAATGTGACAATATTGTCGCAAATGCGAAGAAGTCCTGAGAAGGCCAATCTTCCAAATGTGAAACTTTTTCTGTAATTGTGAAGGCCATAGAAGTCGCAAATGCGACATATGTGCCGCAAATGCGAAGGCAGCAGTAAATTCAAAGGTTTCGCAATTGCGAACCCCTGATCGCAATTGCGATAACTGCAGCCTGTTAAGTGAGATTTTAGACAAGGTTTTCACTTCATTCTTCAAAATTTCAAAACCTAAACTCCAAAAGGCGATTTTCCTAGAGCAAGTTTTCCCCAAATCATAGGTAAATGAATCTTAACTCTTTTTCTTCAATCTATTTCATCTTTTTACATGATTTCACTTCAAAATCTAGGGTTATTCATGGAAAATTGGGTGTTCTTGGGTAGAAATTAGGATTTTTGAATTTTGGGGATTTGGACCTCAATTTGAGATCGGATTTACATATTTGCGTTCGTGTGTGTATGGGTAATTGGGTTTTGGTTCGAAATTTGAGTTTTGACTAAGTAGGACAGGGGTCGGTTTTTGACTTTATGGGGAAAACATTGGAAAATCTATGTTCATGCATTAGAATTGGTTTATTTGGCATTTATTGATGTTGTTAAGTAAATCATGACCAGATACAAGCGGATTGGAAGTGGAACCAAGAGGTAAAGCGGTAATTGAGGCTTGATATTGTCCGTAAAATAGAGGTAAGTGTTTGGTCTAACCTTATCTTGAAGAAATAGGTGCTTTGGTCTTATTTGATACGTGTTAGTGTTGAGTACGACATATAGGTATGGTGACGAGTATCTATACGTTAGTGTCGAGCATACAAGTGAGTCTTATACTGTGACTGTTGTGACTCTTATTATATATCGTTCATGCTTAAATTGATGATTATCCATGTTGAACAAGACTTATGATATTTTTTTGGTAATCAGCCATTTTTGGGTATTGACTCAAGTTGAGACTTATTTCGTGGAGTTAACTGTTGAAATGAGATTGGTTATAGTTGATTCCCTTGCCGGGATGTTATTCTTTCTATTGATGATTCCCTTGCCGGGATGTTATTGTTTTGATTGTTGATTCCCTTGACGGGATGTATTATTTCTATTGTTTGGGTGAGAAAGAGTATAAAGCACGAAGAGTGATGTCGTGCATGATATTGTGAGTGAGTGTTAATGTACGAAGTGTGATGTCGTGCCATGATTTGAGAGTTAATGCACGAAGGGTGATGTCGTGCCATGATTTGAGAGTTAATGCATAAAGGGTGATGCCACTGCCATGATTATGAGATTTAATGCATGAAGGGTGATGTCATGCCATTTGTATTGTTTCTTATGGTAAGGACAAGGGTAAAAGTATGAAAGGTGATGCCGTGCATGTTACTATTTCATTAGTCCTTTTGATTCAAATATGGTGTTGATTATGCTTCTCTGTTGAATTACTGTTAGAACTTGATATTCCTCGCAACATGTTTCCCCTTCCCATCTTTATTTGTTACCCTTCTGTTATTATTGTTTTGCTAGTATATGATTTAACTACACAGGTTTATATGGTTGTCATGTCCTAGCCTCGTCACTACTTCACCGGGGTTTCGACACTTACCAATACATGGGGTCGATTGTACTAATACTACACTCTGCACTTTTGTGCAGATTTCAGTACTGGACCTTGTGAGTAGCTTGAGGTAGCTGCCTTCAGTCCGAGGACACCAAGGTAGAACTGCTGGCGTTTGCAGAGCTAGAAGTCCCCCTCTTCCCGCTTTAGTTTTCTATTGTCTCTTCTATTTCGAGAATAATTGTACTTCTTTTAGACTTATATTTGTAGTAAATTTTAGTCATTCGTGGATTGTGACACCAAATCTATGGGGTAGTTATGTACTTGAGTTGTAGTACTGTTATAACATTTTTGTATTTCTTAATTATCTCGTTTTAACTAATATTTGTTCCTGTTTGAATTATTAATAATGGTAGTAAAACTTTAATTGTCGGCTAGCCTAGCTTTCACGAGCAGGCGCCATCACGATTTTCGAAGGTGGAAAAATCTGGGTCGTGACACTCGAACAAGCCGAATCCAATATCGAGCAAGCCAAATAATACTCTAGAAACTCCATCCTGCACATATTTGAATGGCTCGAAACTAGTCAAAAGCAACTCAAGAACATCAAAGAATGCCAAAGGAAACAAACTGTATCAATAAAGGTTGAATCTATAATCAATAGCCCAGAGTCAACCAAAAAGTCAAACCCGAACCCACACCTCAGAACCCTAAAAAACTCAAAAAATCCGACGATCCATTCAATAGAATTATAATATTCAGTAAATAAATTTATCTTTTCTTTACAAAAGTCTCAACCTCCCTTTCCCTATCGTCTTTTGTTGGGAGTGTCATCACCAGCAACTCTTTCTCCTATTATATAATTTATATTTTGAGTAAATAATATGCACAATTTATCTTTTTTACCGAAATTAGAATCTCATACTTTCCCTCCGGTGTTGTTATCGCACTGGCACTGCTGCCACTATAAGAAAATTAACCTCAGTTTCAATGATCCACAATCAACCTGATTCTCTAAAAGTTGAAAACTTTGATGAAATGTGCTTAAGTTGTACTCGCTCTTATAACAATAACTAAATTCGAAAGAATTCAAAATTGTAAAAGAGAGTTAACCGGAAATGACTTCCAGCAATGCTCATATTTTTTCCGACAAGGTCAATTTTGAGTCAAGACTATGCAATGGACAACCCTCCTGCCACACACGCGCGCACCCACGCACGTGCGTACACGCATATATATATATATATATATATATATATATATATATATATTGTTTCTTTTAAAGTTACCGGATGCCGGTGACCAGTTTGCTCTCCACGTGAGTCCGCCCCCGGAAGACAACGATACAGCTAATTAATAAAGGGAAGGAATTTCTTTAACATCTTTCTATTTCTTTGTTCGGTTTGACCGGACTAAAGAGGCAATTAAAGAGACAAGAAAATTATATATATTTGTTTATAATATCCTTTTCTCATTACCTCCTCAAATTTAAATTTAAAACAAAAATAAAGAGAAAAGAATGAGGTTGAAAATAGTAGTAGCAAAAATCTCCTCTTTATCCGAGCAAGCAGCGTCCGTCCTGTAAATGAGTGGGGCAGCCTTATTATTCCAATCCCATGGCCGATTCTGCACCTTCTTGATTATAGAGAAACGATCCTTGCCCCATTAATACAGCACCAGAAGAGAAGACATGGCCTTAGTCCACAATTCCCAAGTTTTCTCTTCTTTCCCAGCCATCAAGTCTGGCCCTTATCCCAAAATCATGAAATCAAGGACTCTCAAAATCTCAGCTTCAGAAGATAAGCCTCGAGACCAGAAGGCTGAAACTGATCCAGTGAAGCTTGCTTTTTTAAAAGCTAAGGCTTACAAGAATGATAAAGTGGTGCCTTCACCTGATAAACTTGCATTGGACACTAACACTGTACAAGAAAGTGAGCCAAATATCTTCTTACTTATTAATATGTTTGAGAAAAGTTTCCACCCTCTAGTTATTATATTCAAATGATTAATATATTCACGTAAATATTTTTTTGTACAAATTAGTAAGCTAGACCTAGAAAACCTTCAATATGGAGTTGTGAAGGCAGTAATTTTTTTTTTTTTTGAAGTTTAATGCAATATGGATGTGCTTAGCATTTTATATTGTGTGATTTTCTGTTAACTGTAGATGGATTCTATGGCTATTGTAAACCATGGTTAAAGGATCGATGTAGCTTAAGATACTGTTAGTAGTTTGATCGAGATTATTATGGGTTGTTTGGTTGGGGAGATTAAAAAAAATAATCCCAACATGACATGACATAATGCTTGGTAGGAGGGATTATGAAAAATAAATTCATTCGTGACTAATGCAGTGTTTGGAAAAATAATATTCGTATAACTAATGCATTGTTTAGTTAGCGCTATAGGATAATACGTGTATTAAATTGTGCGAGAATCTACGTATTATTTTATGCGAGATAGAACATGAAATAAGAATACATGTATAAGTAATATAGAGATTAGATAGTATCTGCATAACATTCTCTGACTTGTTATTCTTTACGGTACAATATTCCCTTCATTGTTATTCACCCCCATAAAGAATTAATGAATTATAATCTCAGCAACAAGTGAACCAATGACCCTATAGACTTTGATTGTTATGCAAAAGATAAGGGCTTTATTATCCTTCGTTCGGTGCATCAACTTTATCCTGCAGCATTCTTGAAAATGAAACTAGAAACAATTATGAAATTATGTAATCCGAGTTGTATTCGACTGAAGGCTGTGAATATTTTCTGTAGGATCAAATAAAGGGAATGGGGAAAGTGACATAAATGCCTTACCCAAAAAGAGTGTTAGTAAGAAGGAAAAGTTGACGATCTCAAGTAGTGATTTCGTGGGGCTTGGTTTTTCTGATAAAAAGCAAAGCAGGGGACTGCCTGCTGGATTGGTTCCAATAGTAGACTCATTCCCTGAAGGAAACTTGCTTGATGTCGAGATACTTNCTATACTTATTGTTTAATCCAAAATTTTATTTATAGGTCAAATTAGTTAAATTTATAAATAAAGTCCACAAGCAACTGAATTGATTCACTTTCGCATATATGAACAATAGAATTGAATGATACTAGTGAAAATAAAAAATAAAATTAGATGTTGCGATGGAAAAGAAGAATTCTTATTGAAATTTCTCCTTTTGGAAGATCACGTTTTTTTATGTAAAAATCTGGCCAATCGTTTTGTGTGTTAGAGCCCCATTCCCTATTGGATGCTTCCTCTATGTTTGTTTAATATTTTGTGACCTGTGGGGATAGTTGGTTTGGTTTCGGGAATGTTTGAGAGTTATTTGGAACACTTATTTCCATTTTAGAAAGCTTAAGTTGTAAGAGTTGACCAAGGTTCCACTTTTAAGTAAACGGTCTTGGAATCGGAATTTGATGGTTTTAATAGTGTCACGACCGAATACTCAACAAATCGTGATTGCGCCTATCATTGTACTAGGCAAGCCGACATCCACAAATAACCATACATCATTAAATTTAAAACATAATGAAATAAACTTAATAGCAAAAATCGCATAATAATTGATAAGAAAATACTGCAACTCAATTCAAAATCCCCAGAATTCGTGTTACTGAGTACATGAGCATCTAAATGAAAACACAATCTGACTGCTAAAACACTATCTAGGAAGATAAAATAGTACTAATAAACTTAAAAAGGAGGAGAGTCAAGATCTGCTGACGTCAAGGCAGCTACCTCGATAGTCTCCGAATAGATAAAGCTCCAACGCTAGCGACCGCCATGTCCGGAAATACCTGGATCTTCACACAAAGTCCAGAGTATAGTATAAGTACAACTCACTCAATGTATTCAATAAGTAACAAGATTAACCTTCGTCCGAATGCAGTGACGAGCTCAACAGGTACAATCCAAATACAGATTGTATACGGTGAAATTGGAGGGTCCAACTTACTATTGTTACGATGCCACACAAGCATGTCTCGAAGGCTCGAGACCTCGATCGAGTTTCACCCCTCAAGGGCCATCGACGCTTGACTTCAAAGTAGTGCAGACTGACGGTTATGGAAAGGAAGTGGGGAGTTACCAAGGCGTGTACCTACAACCGACAAAGTCTGTCAGGCTAGGCTAAGCCCGTAACATGGGATTGACTAGCTGTACCATCTCCATGTCTTTGTAATTAATGCCTTTTGTACTATGTTGGGATTCTCCTCATATATAAAGGTGATCCTTATCATTTTGCAAACATCTGTTGCGCCATACTAAATACACAAGAATATTCTCTCTGCTCTCGAACACATTTTCTTGAATTCATTGCTCTATTTATTGTCTATATTTATTATGTTCTATCTGTTATTCTTAATTTATTACTTATTATTGGCCATAAAAAGCCATATTGATTTTTATCATAACTGTTAGACATTCATCGATTACCGTCGGCAGCTCCTAGACGAGCTTCAGACTCGACCCCGAGTCCCTCGAATAGGCAAGTTCGAGGCCCCTATTATTAATCATTCGGTTTGATTATCACCTTGTTCTAAAACTCTTATCTCGTTTCCAAGTCCTTCACATAGCATCAACTTTCTTAAAACTAGCATAAAAATAGATCACGTTTTTTTAGAATCTTATAATCAAATTTAATTATCATTAATATTTTCACAATAAACAATTTGGTGCCCACCATGGGGCTAAATATAATAGTGATTATTTTCTTGCTTGTTTTACTACACAATGCAAGTTATCTTTCACACTTTTTATTGCCCAAGATCTTTAATTTCAGGTCAAAATGTCTGATTCAGTAAACAACAATCTTGAGAACCATGGAGAAAATGGTGTGGATGTATCAGGTGTTGGTGTACCACCACGAAACCCTGTTAACGCATCAGAGTCAATTCCTATGGACGCGGTCTCATGGGACGCCCATCAAATCGATAGAAGCTCACACACTAATAGGAGCGCGCACCAAGGAGATCAATAAGAAGCTCAGAAAACCCCAACTAGGGAATAATAAGAGGTTAGCTTTCACGTTATTTTTGAATATTGCATGCACAACAACTAGCTATTGCTCAGCTGCAAAGTCACCAGAAAACCCCTTGCTACCACCGGGGACGGCTCCCCCAGCCGAGCAGGTACCAGAGAGATCAAGCAACAACGGGTCGGCAACCGATCCCGCCATCATAAAGATGCTCGAGGATATCACAAGGAGGATCAAATCAGGCGAGAAAATAATAGAATCCAATGATAAGAAGGTTAAGACCTACAACTCTAAGGTCAACCAAATTCTGGGCGCACCACCGATGTTTAATGGTGTGGACTCAAAGAAGTTCGTACAGAAGCCGTTCCCACAGAAAGCGGCCGCGAAACCTATTCCAAAGAAGTTTAGGGGAAAAGCTCATTAAATGGGCCATGATTTGGTATCACAACCTAGCCCCAAACTCGATAGATTCATTTTACATGTTGGCGTATTCTTTCATTAAGGCACATGATGGTGCCATCAAAGTAGCAACAAGGAAATCCGACGTCTTCAAGATTAAGTAGAAGGAGAATGAGATGCTGTGAGAGTTCGTATCTCGCTTTCAAATGGAACAAATGGAACTACCACCAGTCTCTAATGACTGGGCAGTGCAGGCCTTCACTCAAGGTCTAAATGAACGAAGCTCGGTGGCTTCGAAGCAGCTGAAAATGAATCTGGTCGAATATCCTGCCGTGACTTGGTCGGACGTTCACAACCAATACCAGTCAAAAATCAGGGTCAAGGATGACCAACTAGGAGCCCCTTCGAGCTCGGTATACCTAAGCAAGCTTCTGGCGAAGGAGCCAAAGCCAAAAAAATAAAGGTATCAGCCATACCCCGAAGACAAGAGAAACGCCCCGAGGCGTAATATACCCCCTAACGATCGAAGGATGGACGGAGGATAGAATCCTCGAGGACTCGTCAATAGAGCCGGATTTGATAGGAACACAAGGGCAACGGAGGCACCTCGTTTGTCAGAATACAACTTCAACGTTGACGTATTAGACATCGTGTTCGCCATCAGTAAAATCAGACACGCTAGATGGCCCAGGCCTGTACAATCAGATCCTTCACAAAGGAATCATAACTTAGTCTGTGAGTTTCACCACACACACGGCCATAGGACCGATGATTGCCACCAGCTCCGAGAAGAAGTAGCTAGACTACTCAATAAGGTCACCTACGAGAATTCCTAAGCGATCGGGCCAAAAATCAGTTCCGAGAAAGAGAGGCGGCAAAAAAGAACAAAACGAATGAGCTACAATATGTCATCCACATGATCTTAGGAGGCGTCGATGCCCCAATCGAGCCCATGATAAGAAGAACAAAAGTATCGATTACCAAAGAAAAGCAAACCCAAGGATGCCCTCACATTTAGCGATGAGGACATTGATACCTAGTCTCAACCTCACAATGACGCACTGGTAATCTCTTTCCTTGTAAATACATTTCAAATTAAACGTGTACTTGTGGATCCAGGTAGTTCGGCCAACATTATCAGGTCGGGGGTGATAGAGCAGCTCGGACTGCTTGACCAAATTGTGCCCGCCACTCGAGTCCTCAACGGATTCAACATGGCAAGCGAAATGACCAAAGGGGAAATCACCCTCCCAGTCAATGTGGCCGGAAAAACACAAAATGTCAAATTCCATGTCATCGAAGGAGATATGAGATACAAAGCCTTTCTAGGAAGGACGTGGATACAAAGCATGAGAGCAGTACCCTCAACCCTCCATCAAATGATGAAATTCCTGACAAAGAATGGGATAAAAACCATTTACGCAGAACAATATGCGATGAGAGAAATGTTTGCCGTGCACGATGTAATGCCGACACCAGTACCTCCAACCTCGAAGGAGACAAAGGGTAATTAAATAGTGAAATAGCATCCACGAGGCATGCTCTAGGCTATATCCGAATGAACAAACAAAGGGTTGAACCGTGTCCTCCGAGAAAATACCGAGGGCCTACCGAGGCTCAAAGCGCCATCGCCACTAAGGTATAACCATCTATATTTTTATTTTATACTTCATACTAACCTTTATGCAGGCGTCCGATTGAGGCAGTCGAAATACTAACCCATCTTGAAGTCCTTAAAGGTTTTAAAGCATCTATTGCACTATTTTCCTTCGATCAAGTTTTTTATCCCAAAAAGGTTTTTTACTGGCAAGGTTTTTAACAAGGCAACATTTATACATTACCTAAGGAAAACTCTACAAGAATTCAAGTCTTCCTTTGTAATCAACCTCGAATACTAGGAGGCATCCCCGTGGAAGGTCACCTACCCGGAGAAGCCACAATGCGATGAAGGGAGTTTTGATAGGAAAATGATGTACCAGACGATCAAACGAACCGTGTCTGTATAGGATAGTTGGGCCCCTAATAGCGAAAACATGTATACATGTACCAAGTAATAGAACAATACTTTTCATCAAAGCATTTCACACTTCAAAAGAAGCTTGGCATTTTTGCAAAAATGACTCATCTGTCAAAAATGTCCCGAACACTCGGGGACTCGCGTCAACAATTCAACACCTGAACGACCTCCGGGCCAGAATCCAAACTCATAAGCCCTCAACGAGGCAACATCAAAATCACAAAACATCTACAAAGACGAAAGCTCCCGAACACATGGGGACTGGCGTTAAAATCTCAAAAATTGCATGACCTCCGGGTCGGAAACTCCGAAATCATAAGCCCTTAATAAGGCAATACCAAGTTTGCAAGTGATGGCTCCTGGGCCAAGGTACCCTCGATGACTTGGGGACTGTCGCCAATCACCACTCATTAAAAATCCAAGGTCATAAGATACCAAGCGGGCAGAATCGTTCTCGTAAGACCTACATAAGGCAACAACAATGTCTGCCTATAGCAAGGCATGAACCATACTTGTGCCAAGTGAAAAAATTTGTAAGACCTCGATCAAGGCATGAACCATACTTGTACCAAGTATCCAAAATTGTAAGACCTCAAAGGCATGTAAAACTTGTAAGACCTTACTAAAGGAATAAACCCGATCTCAAAGTTAAGGCTATAAATCAAACTTATGAGACCCCTAAAAGGAATACCTATATAGACACCGAAACTACTTCACTTAGGACAAAAAATGGCTCTGGCCAAGCACAAATGACTAAGGTCACAAGGCTGTACCAGCCAAACTAATGCGACTCGGGGACGCCTGACCATCGCTATAAAATCACAGACATTCAATTACTTCAAATATACTTTGAAAAGAACTGGTTAAATAGGCTACCCTCGACATAGTCAAAAGAGCTCCGACCAAGTCAGCTCCAAATTACAGGCTTCGAGCTACTCAACCACCAATCCAAACCTCTCGAGGTGCCCGATCATTGCCACATAATGACTCAAAATCGTGGTTTTTATCAAACCGTCGAAGTCATGCAAACATTATTCCAAAGAAGTCCTTAATGAAGGAAAAATAAAGCCTATGAAAGATCGTACCGACCAACATGTAAGAGCCTCTATCGCTACCCCACATAAGAGTTCATTTAACCCAATGCATAAGAGCCACTGTCGCCAGCACCTACAAAAGGTCATACCAACTGTACGCGTAAGAACCTAAAGGCTAGCTCTAAATCTAAAAACTTGAGGGTCGAATGAGCTTGAGTCTAAACATGATTCGAAAACTGAACCCAAAATAGTTAACTAAATATGCCTAAGAGCAAAAGCATAGGAGCCATTGTCGTCGGCTAATATTAAAAGGTCATATCGACCAAACGCGTAAGAGTCTACAGTCTAGCTTAATGAGCCCCAGGGCCATACTATGAATCTAAGGATTCCTTCTAACTCAAAAACATATTCATCTGGCTAAATTCAAGGCAAAAAGAGATATAGAAGAAATAAAACTAGAAGGTTTTCTTTTGTACGCATATACGAAAAACTCAAGCTCCATTTACAAACGTACTTTGAAAGTACTATACACAGAATCAAAAAGTGAAATCTACATCCCCCTTGGAGGCCCGTCAGCCTCATCTTCACTATCCTCAGCGTCGGATAGAAGTAACCGAGCACCACGCTCATTCGCCCTCGCCTGCTTCAACTCTTCTGAGAGGTCAAATCCCCTAACACAGATCTTCTCGAGGGTTTTCCTCTGAGACTTACACCAAGCATATTCTTTGCTCCTGTCCTCTCCGTCAAGGGTTCTTCTCAGCTTGGCTTGAGCATCGGCAACGTCCTTTAAATAGACCGCCACCTTTTGGTCAGCCTTAGTTCGGCCCATTACGGCTTTAGCCCTGGCTTCCACGACCTCGGCCTTGACCTCCAAAAACCCAGACTCGGTCTTCGTAATCATATATATTCAAACTGAGATATTATCATTAGCAAAGAGAAGTTGAACCTCAAAGGTGGAGGCTTTATCCAAATTACTCTTCCCCACTGAATCCTGAACCTCTGCCTGAGCCTTTAACTAATCATGCTCACGCCTGGCTTGACCAGCCTCGTCCCTAAGGTGCTCCAGGTCCTTCGTCTTTACCTACAACTGAAATAAATGAAACATTAGCCTCAAAAGCTAGAATAAGGAAAACATACTCACTTGGAACAAAAACTACATGATGTTCAAGTAGCTCTCATAATTCAAGCTCCGACTCGCCTCATACCATAAGTGTTCCAACTCGACTTCCCTTTCATCACAAAGGAGCCTAAGGGTTTTCTCCTCCTCCAGAGCTTTCTGCAGTATGGCCTCACAGCGGAGCAACTCAAACTTAAGCTTGTCGAAGGCCTGCAGAAGAGAGCTCAATAAGGAAGGAAAAGCGTGAAAATCGAAAGGTCCGTGCCAAAACTCACCACAGAGTGAAGCCGCTGAGCTTCCTCAAAGGTCGAACGCACATCTGCTAGTCTAGCTCCCCCAGCTCCGAAATAATTGATCCCCGTCAGGGCACAATCGCTTGGTGCATACAATCCAAGGTTTTGATTATCTCTCAAATTACCTTCGACATAAATAGAAGATGGTAGCGGAGGAGACAATGCCTTTCCAAAACCAGAAATCACGGGTGCAGCAGGCTCGGTTAATACTTCCACCCCATGCCCCCGGTCCGAGTTCACCTCACTTTGAGTACAGTCGCCTTGCAAAGGAATTTCTTGCTTGTCGTCTTCATTCTTTAGCCCAGAATCTGGCAATCCTCCTCCCTCTCCAAAGGGGCATGTCCTCACCTCAAAAGGCTCCCGGATACCTACAATAACAGGGTTAGTACACAGAAAGAGAAAATGTTTTTCCAAATGAAAAAAAGGAAGGGAACAAATCGCACAACACGTACCATGATGATTTGCTTCCCATCTGCCCCCAGACAAAGCTCGCCACTTACGCTCATCGCAAGTCGAGTGGGTCCCCAACTCCCGAGCCCCATCTAGAAGATCAGGACCTCCCACGGCATACATAAAATTGTTGTAGAAGAGGGATAGAAGGTGTATTTATGAAACACTCATTCGCCATAGTTTAAAAACTGCAAAGGCATGAGTGTACCGCTTATGTGTATAATTCCATTCCTCAGGGAATGGTATAAACTCTTTGGGGATAATATAAATAGTTCATGCTCGGATGAATTGACTCATCCACTCCCGATCTCTGCTTCATCATCAACGGCTAAAGGAGTGGTCAACTGACATTGTAAGGTTAGCAGACCTCAATGGTGAAAAGGCCAGTACAACCTGATAAGATGACTGAGCGTGAAGTCAAGTCCTGCCTTCTTCATAAAGAACATCATCATCAACACTATCTGGAAAAATTATGGTTGAATCTGTGCCAAGGTAACCAGATACTTTTGACAGAAGTCAAGCACAACCCTATCAAGGGGGGCCCAGTGTGAAAGGATATGTGTACATATTCAAAAACTCATCGGCATGGCCCGTGATGCCCTCATTCGGGGAAGGTATCTGCAAAACTACCTTTTCCCTCCAGCCGCAGTCTTTCGGACCAACCCAAGGTGTTCCTCTCCTATCGAAGAAGTAAACTTCAAGGTATGCTCCCATTGACGAGAAGTTCGCTCTCGAAGCAAAGTGCCCCGACTCAGGCCCTCCTGGCACCAGCGGCGCTCCGCTAACAAAGCAAGAACTGGAAGCATAATTCTCTCCTCCTTGTTGAATAGATCCTGATCTAGCAGTCATGACTGTTGAAAAATTAGAGCATTGGAGCAAGAATTCAGGCAAGAGCGTTAATACTGAAATAATGGAAGGCCTAAAGCGGGAAGCGAGACTAAGAACTCAAGGTGACAGAATCTCCATAAGGGAGGAGACAACCCTTTATATGGAAAATATGGCAACGATCTGCCTGCCTCAAAGGCCGCTTAAAAATACTGGCCGATATCACTTCGGGAAGATGTGCCAGCGGGTTCGCCTCGGTCACTTTGTATCCGTGTCGTACATTTGACGATGCCATATGACATTTTGGGGTCGGAGACCCCCGCACTAACCAAGCCTCGAGATGGTACCCGATCTTGAGGACCTCTATAAAAGAGAAGTTAGGCTCTGATAAGCCTTTGGCATCATCGCATATCTCGAGATGGTACCCGATCTCGAGGACCTCCATCAAAAACAAGTTAGGCTCCAAGAAGCCATTAATATCACTACAACTCCTGAGATGGTACCCGATCTTGAGGACCTCCACCAAAAAGAAGAAAGCCTCAAAGAAGCCATTAATATCACTACAAGTCCTGAGATGGTACCCGATCTCGAGGACCTCCACCAAAAACAAGAAAGGCTCCAAGAAGCCATTAATATCACTACAAGTCCTGAGATGGTATCCGATCCAAAGGACCTCCAAAAGAAGCCACTAATATCACTACAAATCTTGAGATGGTACTCGATCTCGAGGACCACCACCAAAAACAAGAAAGGCTCCAAGAAGCCATTAATATCACTACAAGTCCTGAGATGGTACCAGATCCCAAGGACCTCCATCCAAAGGAAGATAGACTCCAGAAAGCCATTGCCACTATTGCAAGTCCCGATATGGTATCCTATCTCGAGGACCTCCCTCAAGAAGAAATTGAGCACTAAAAGGAGTAGCTCGTATATGAGCTTAACCTCGGGGTGGCATCCTACTCCGTTAATTTTAGCTATTGCAAGTACGGATTATCTACCCGATTCTCCGGACCTCGAACAACCTAAACTCGAGTCAACTCCCGCACAAAAGCTACCAAAAAAGCCCTAGGGCTATCTTTCGTCTTCAGATAAAGTTATCTCTATTCTATGACACTCGAGCGAACTCCCTCTCGAGGGTTATTGTAGGACATAAAAGAGCTATGTTTCGTTCCGAGAGTTCGAAACCTTACTTTTATTCAACTCGGTGTCAGGAGACCTTAACGATCCAAGTTTATCGATCCAACCCGGGCTTAGTCTAAGGGACAACAAATGATTCCATAGGGAATCGGTTTAACCGGTCAAGAGCCGAAGAGATACTTGAACCCGTGCTCGACATTTGTACCAACCGGTAGAGTCATGCATTCAAAATCTCCACAAATTCATATAAAAGGAAACATAGCATAGATCAAACACAAAATTGAAGGAACATCTTTATATTCATAAACACTTGATTACAAAATCCCACAAGGAGTCCTTACATCTAATCACAGAAGCCCACGAGGGGTCCTTACACAGAAACAAAGAAGCAAAAAGGTGCATATACAATTAAGGCCTAAAGGAAAGTGATGGAGAAGAGGAAAGTGATCCAGAAGAAGCAGAAAGGAATGAAGAAGTGGCTGGGTGAAAAAAATCTGGCTAGTATGGATTTTGCCAGTACTACTAATGTGAAGCCATTTCTTGAGACGTCACATAGGTGCGGAACGCAACAATTAGTAGATAGTACCACCTCACAATATGGAAAGCAAAAGGAGTGAGGCACCGCAACGGGTAGTTGGGGGAGGTGAGAAGCAGTGTAAAGTCCGAACGCCCCTCTGAGAAGCGGTGTAAAGTCCAAACATCTTCTCGAGCTAGGAGAAATTGTCACCCTTGCCTCGTCGTCTCGATCGCATGACAAAAAAAGTATCAACCATAACATCAACAACAATAACAACAATAGTAATGACAAGATGGTGTAATCTCGCTCGGCAAGGAAAAGCCCAAGAAAAAGGACATGGCGTGGCCGATGAGAACACTACGATTTAACCTTAAGGCTGTGGGCTTCAGACATGGTGGACAACAATGGTTGAGGATAAAGAGAGGAAAGGGGTAAAAGGATATTGGAAGACACTTGAATAAAAAGTTGGTTCCAGGAGGCTCCCATTTACAGAAAAGGTGGCAGCATAATCGATGACCCCATTATTATCTTTGAAAGATGTATCGACAGGCGCATTCAATGCATCCTCAGGAGCTGGACCAGCGGCGACGCTTTGAAGAATAAGAAACAGCAATTCTTTGGATGATTCTGGAATGGTGAAACGACGGAGCGTCACATTTATCACAGTGACTTGCGTCATCAGTATGACATCATCTTAGAAAATTTGGAAAGCTGGTTGTTAAGGTCGTTTATTATCATTCTACTCTAAGATATGCAGGGACTATCTATATACGATGAAATCAGATAGTCCAATTTACCGTCGTTACGATGCCTCACAAGTATATATCGAAGGCTTGAGACCACGATCGAGTTTCACCCCTCGAGGGCCATCGACGCTTGACTTTGAAGTAGTGCAGACTGATAGTTACGGAAAGGAAGTGGGGAGTTCCCAAGGCGTGTAACTAGGACCGACAAAGTTTGTCAGGCTAGGCTAAGCCCGCATCATGGCATTAACTAGCTGTACCATCTCTATGTCTTTGTAATTAATGCCTTTTGTAGTATGTTGGGATTCCCCTCATATATAAAGGGGATCCTTGTCATTTTGCAAACATCTGTTGCTTCATACTGAATACACAAGAACATTCTCTCTGCTTTATAACACATTCTCTTGATTTCATTGCTCCATTTATTGCCTATATTTATTGTGTTCTATCTATTGTTCTTCATTTATTACTTATTATTGGCGATAAAGAGTCGTCATCGATTTTTATCATAACTGTTAGACATTCATCGATTACCGCCAACATCTCCTAGCAGAGCTTCAGACTCGACCCCGAGGCCCTCGAATAGGCAAGCTCGAGGCCCCTATTATTAATCATTCAGTTTGGTTATCACCTTGTTCTCAAACTCTTATCTCGTTTGTAGGTCATTCACGTAGCATCAACTACCTAAAAACTAGCATAAAAATAGATCACATATTTTTAGAATTCCATAATAAAATTTAATTTTTTTTACCATTTTTACGGTAAACACAGATCTTTAACAGTACAGAAATATAGACATGCTTTCAAATTTAATAGTTTAAGTTTAACATAGATAAAATACGCCAAGTGTGACTGATATGAGAATGATACATCATTATATATATTTGTCAATTATGCATGACAATGTAATGCAAGATAGTGATAAAGTCATATACATACTCTCGGAGTATTCAATCTCACTCAGCACGCTCCAATACTCAGTGCTCCCAATCGCTCAGTCCTTCCAGTCACTCAATCCTCCTAATCACTCAGCATTCATGCTCGACACTCTCACTCAATAGGTACCTACATTCATTATTGGTATTTCAGACTCCAGAGGGGAGGATCGTGTCCAAGAACTAAAATAAGCCAATTATGGCATGAATTAATAAAGCCTGTTGTGGCATGTAGTCTGATCCCATAAATATCGCTCACAATCAAGCCCTCAACCTCACTCAGTCATAAATCTCTCCAGTCTCTCTGGATCACAAATCTCATGAAAATTAGCCCAAACAATGAAAATGTGATGTATAAATAGATGGAAACAGATACTGAGATATGATATGTAAAAGATAGATGTGAATGAGTACATAATTGCAAATTAAGCAAGTAATTCAACAACAACATGACCTATGTGCGTCCTAACAGTACCAGCATATAGCCTAAGCATGATTTCTAAAATGAGTCACTGCTCAATTTCACCAACACATGGAGAATACATGAATAATAACAAGATTGGATGACTACATAGTTACATGGAATCGACCGAGTCACAATTTCTACGGTGCACGCCACACGCCCGTTACCTAGCATGTATGTCACCTCAATACCAACCACATAACATATAATTCAGGGACTCGTACCCTCAAAACCAAGTTTAGAAGTGTTACTTACCTCAAATTGTGCAAATCTCTAATCCAACAAGCCCTTGCCTCGGGAATCGGCAACCGAATGAATCAAATCTAGCCACAAATAACTCAATAAAATCAACACGAGCTATAGGAATTAATTCCATAAGAATAAGCTAATTTATTTAACAAAAGTAAAAAAATCAACTCAAAAAGTCAACTGTAGGACCACGTCTCGAAATCCGACAAAATTAACAAAATCCGAACACCCATTCAACCAGGAGTCCCGACACCAAATTGTCACTGAAATCTCCAATTATTACTCTCCAATACATGGGTCACAAATCACCAATTCTCACTTGAAAAAACCAAATCTATGGGAGAAATTCAATGGGTAATAAATATAAGTATAAATGACCAAAAGTTTCTTACTTCCCAAAATCAAGCAAAGACCCCTTAAAATAGCCTTAATCCGAGCTCCCAAAGTCCAAAAATGAATAAATCACGAAACCATTCGAATTTGAGTCACTGGCAACCATCTAGCACCTGTGACCACTTTCATCGCTTCTGTGGTCAAAACTTTTCTTATGTTGAAGTCACTTAAGGACCGACCAATCATACCTGCGAGTGCGCTTCCGCGCAAAACTGTCCGCTTCTGTGGACCTACCACTCCAACCCCCTTCCCCTGCTACGACTAACCTTCTGCATCTGCGAGCTCGCAGGTGTGCTCCTTCCTCTGCACCTGTGATACTCCCTTAGCAAGACCAACTTTGATTCAGTGTCACTCCAGCTGCACCTTTGGCGTCACACCTATGACCAATCCCCTCGCAGGTGCGATTACACCAGAAGGTCCCCAACTTCAGCAATGCTTTAAGTCCTATTTTTGATCCGTTAACCATATGAAATCCACCCGAGGCCCCTGAAACCTCAACCAAACATACCTAAAAGTCCTAAATCATGATACTAATTTAGTTGCGAACACAAATCACCCCAAACATCATCAAAAACACAAATCGCACCCCAATTCAAGCCAAGTGAAACTAATGGATTTCCAACTCTTACAATCAACGCCGAAACCTATCAAACAAACTCCAATTGATCCCAAATTTTGCTCACAAGTTATAAATGACACAACAAACCTATTGCAACTTCCAAAATAAAAATATGATCCCAATAAGCACAAAGTAAACTCTTGGTCAAACTTCCCAACTCTCCAAACTTCAACTTTTCCAACTTTTGCCAATTCAAGCCAAAATCATCTACGGACATCCAAATCAATACCTAGACACACACCTAATTCCAAAATCACCACATGGAGCTATCAGAACCATGAAAACTCCATTTGGGAGTCAATTACATATAAGTCAACATCGGGTAAACTCTTTAAACATAGGCTTCCAATCTTGGGACTAAATGTCCATACTCATTCTGAATCATTCCCGGAGCTAAACTGACTACCCTGACAAGTCACATAATAATAAATGAGCATGGAATAAGTATAAATGGGGGAACATCACTTAATACTCAAAATAACCGGGCGAGTCATTAAAAATAGATTTTTATGGTGATTTTTGATTTGGTTGTATGTTCAAATTTTATTTTAGATGTTACTAGAAGATTTTGACTCTATTTGCCAAAAGTGTGTAAGTTGAAGAATTTGAGAGTTTGTAGATTTGATCTTAGTTGGATTTATGGTTGTCGAGTTCCAATTGGTGTTCTGAGACTTTGGATATATTCATTTGGTTGAATAGAACTTCTATGCAAAGTTTAATTGTAATTCTGAATGTCGAAGTGTCATTTGGATGCATTCGATTAAGTTGGACAGAATGGAAGTTAAGAGATGCATTTTATATTTGATTCAGGGTTTTGTTATTTTTTTTAATGTTTCAAGGCTTCAAACAAGTTTATATGAAGTATATGGACATATTGGAATAATTAGATGGGATCCCAGGGGATCGAGTGTGATTTGGGATAATATCAACCTGAGAGGCCCAATGAAAGTGTTTTACTCAAACTTGAGAGCTCGTAGTGCCAAGTTAGGAATATGTGTTGGAAATTTGTAAAAAGCTCACCGCGGTTCGGACACATTGGCCTGATCTATGCATTAAAAAGTCAAGGAATAATGTTTTCCAGAAAAGATAGATTTTGCGGTCGTATAACAGCTATGCGGATCGCATAGTCGCCGCAGAGTGAAGCAGTGTGTTGGTAAATTTGAGGTCAACTATGTGGCCAATTATGCGATCGCATAATCGAAATGCAGGTCGCATAGTCGCTGCATAATCCCCTTGGGATTTTGTAAGGTGCAGTTCTACGGTACATTATGCGAACGCATAACGGTTACATGAATCGCATTTATGTCGCAAACCCAAACAATGTGTTTAGGTTTTGGGAGAATTTTGCGGTCTATTTTGCGGGCCGCATGTCAACTTTGTAATCATAAATGCGATCGCAGATCCGAGTCAGTGCTCCAGATTTCTAAATTTTAAACCCGACACCTTGTCATTATATCCTATGATATAGCTCATTTCGAGCATATTTTACTGATGTTTTTATAGTGAGAGAGAGGGTCTTAGAGAGGGGAAGTTCCTTTCATCAACATTGATCCGCAAATCCTTGTTAAAACATTGAAGATAATCAAGTGAGGCGCCTAAATCTTCATCCAGGAGGTAAGACTTTATCATCTAAGCTCTCAATTTTAAACATGGCTATAAAGAGGTCATTAGAGAGGTAATTCATGGGGATAAGGGTGACTACATTGCATGCATGTGTTCTTAGAAGATATGTGGAAATTATAAATAGAGAGGCATTGGGAAAGGGCTGGTGCAATCACACATAAAAGGACTATAAGACCTTAATGAACACTCAATGCTTGATAAAATGCTCAAGCGAGCTAAGATTATGATCTTCTCCTAATTATGGATTCAATTGTGCTACATTGCTTAAATACATTGAAGTGCAAAACATTCCAGAACATTTTAGGATTAAGAGAAAGCTCAATTGAGGTATGTATGGCAAAAACCCCATCTTTTAGAAATTGATCTCCATTGGTGCTTGTGTAAATGCAGTAAGATTAAAGTTTGGGTTCTTGTATTGATTGTTATTACACATAAATTGGTATTGCAACCTTGTATGCGTGAAGGATGTGTCTCAACATGATCAATGTGCTATCTTGATAACTTAAAAAGGGGCAAAGAATATGAATCATGTATTGAAATGCTTAGACCTTAAATTAAGATTAAAGTTGTGTATGTTGTGCCATCTATTTGAAGTCTCATCTATGCATGCAATTTAAATTACTCTTGTATGCACCTGTTGTCCTAAATTACAAATGGACCATTAAAATTGGGAATGATGTGAGATGTGGCCTAGTGCCAAATATATGACGTGCTAGCTATGGTCCCAAGTGCCTATGAAATGATTTATAGGAAACAAAGATTGAAATGAGATGATTGACAGAAAAGGGAAATGCCTTGGTGAGGTGGCCTAGCCGATCGGGCCGAGATCGGACTCCATACTACGCATATGGTGCTAATGCGTTTGTGATTGAAGTAAACGTCTCCAATGAGGTGACCTAGCCGATCGGGTCGAGATCGAACTCCGCTCAAGTTAGCCGTGGTAATGTGAATAATGATGAACAGTATGAAATGCCCAACATAAAAGCTATGGAAACGCGATGTGAAAATTGTATGATTCTCTTATTTTAAAATGTTGTGGCCATTTAAAGTTCCCTTTGTCTTATACTTGTGATTGCCTTATTTTTGTATGAAAGTTATTTCTAACTAGTAGGTGTTTAGTTATACATACTAGTACTATTCCATGGTACTAACGTCCCTTTTTCCGGGGGTGCTACATTATTTACAATGAATGTAGGTGGCTCCATAGCGGACAGTGCCGATCACACGTAGTGGAGTATTCTCCTTTTGAAGTCTTGGTGAGCTCCCTTTCTCCCCCAAGGGGTTATGTTATACATCTTCATTGTAGACTTCCACTTTTGAGGAATAGCCAGGGCCTTGTTGCCAACATTGTCATAACTTGTCTTTTGTATCCATAGAGTCTCCGTAGAAATTTGTGTGGGTTACGTATGGGTGTCAGATGGGTCTATGAACTATGTTGTAACTTTGAACTCTTGGTTTCTAAATTGTAACTATATGGAAATATTGGAACTTAACTACGGTTTAATATTGTGATATAAAATGAACTATCAATGGTGAATGTACAACCCCTCTTAATTAAACGAAAACCAGATTCTTTACTCATATTGAGTTGGGTAGAAAGTATTTGATAAGGCTTGCTTAATTAGGTACACTCAATTGAGCACCGGTCGCGCCTCCCGAGGTTGGGGCATGACAAAGTTTGTATTAGAGCCTAAGGTTTTAAAGTGTCCTAGGACATCTCAGAGTTGTGTCTAGTAGAGCCTTTTTTATCGGTGTGAAGTCGACCACATCTATAAGTTGAGGATACTTGGGCATTAGGAATAACACCCTTCTTTGATATCTTAGATCGTGCGGTAATTGTGAAACTATTGCCTTGCTCACTTGTAGATTGTTCTATCTTTTACTAAATGGCCCCTAAGAAAAAATCGAGAATTGGCCAAAAAGCCAATGCCACCTCAGGAGTGGCTGATGAATCATTGCGTGACATCGCGGGTAAGGGTACTCGCCCTACTATTACCCTGCTTGGTTCTTCTATTCCAGAGCAGACTACCCCAGTTCCTACACCCGCGGAGGGTACCACTATCCCTCCCATTGATACTCATGTCCCGCCTCCATCACCAGCTTCCGGTTCTGGTATTTCTGATGGGGATCTTAAGGGGGATATTCAGATGTTGACTCAGCTAGTGGCCTCTCAGGCTTAGAGGTCAGGTGTTGCACCCAATGCATCTTGCTAGCAAGGGGATTCCACCAGTTCCAGGGTGAATAGATTTCTTCAGTTAGACCCTCTAGTGTTTAAGGGTGCCAGTCCGAAAGAGGATCCTCAGGATTTTATTGATGAGATGCACAAGACCCTTAGGGTTATATGAGCAACTTAGATAGTGGGAGTAGAGTTAGCTGCCTACCATGTGAAAGGGGTGGCCTATTCATGGTTTGAGTTGTGGGAAGATTCCCATGAGGAGGGGAGCTCTCCGGCGAGGTGGAGCGAGTTTGCCGATGCATTTATAGATCACTTCCTGCCTGTCGAGACAAGGGCAGCCCATGCAGCAGAGTTTGAGAACCTGAAGCAAGGAAGTAGAAGTGCATGGGAGTACTATATGGAGTTTGCCCACCAGTCCAAATATGCAATTCACATGTTGCCCATAATGGAGGCTAGGGTGCATCGATTTGTTCATGGCCTTAATCTTTTGACTATTAATGAGGCTTTTACAACTGCATTGAATTTTTACATGAATTATGGGAAGATTGTAGCATTTTCTCATGCCACAGAGAACCACAAAATGAATAACAAAATGGAGAGAGAGGGTAGCAGAAAGACTCGATTTATGGGCAACATGGGTGAGTCACTAGGTAGGGAAAGGTCAGCTTTCCAGGGAGGATCATTTGGGCCATCCCAGTTTGTTGCACAATCTTCAGCCAGTGCACCGCCATTAGGGTCCAGCCAGTAGCATTAGTAGAGTCATTTAAGGCCCAGTCAGGGCGACATGGGATCCCACCAGTGGGGTCAGTCAAGAGAGAGTGAGATGTCCCGGCAACAGCAAAGGTCCCCATGCCCCAAGTGCAGGACGATGCACTCAGGGGTTTGCTACTTGGAGTTACCCGTATGCTATAGATGTGGGATGAGGAGTCATATTCAGAGGCATTATCGCATATCCCTCCAGGCAGAGGGCAGGGTCACGTCACTGCCTGCCAGCCCAATAACTGCTACATCTTCAGCCCCCTCTCCAGCTCGAAGTACACCTGCACCCGCGGGGCATGGTGCAACTAGGGGTGGTGTACAGATTTCAGGAGGATCCAGCCGGTTCTATGCTATGAGTGGTTGCCAGACTGTAGAGGCTTCTCTAGATGTTGTTATAGGTATTCTAACTATCCAGTATCATGATGTGTATGCATTTACAGCCGCTCGAGTTTATAGAGGTTTTGTTGGAACGATACATGGTAGGGATACCATGGCTGATCTTGTTGAATTGGGAATGGTTGATTTTGAAGTAATAATGGAAATGGATTAGCTTTAGTCGTTTTTTAGCAAGCTTTATTGTCGGACTAGAACTATGAGGCTTGAGTTTCCTAATGAGCCCATTATTGAATGGAAGGGGGATACTGTAGTGCCTAAAGGTCGGTCTATTTCTTACCTTAAAGCCGCAAAGATGATCGAGAAGGGGTGCATCTAACATATAGTTTGGGTTACGGACACTGATGCCGAGGCACTTAGCCTTGAGTCCATGCCCGTCATTAATGAATTTCTGGGTGTCTTTCTAGATGAGCTCCATGGGATCCCACCAGACAGGGAGATCGATTTTGGGATCGATGTGATGCCAGGCACATAGCCTATATCAATTCCACCTTACAAAATGGCACTGGCAGAATTGAAAAAGCTAAAGGAACAATTGAAGGTTTTTTTAGAAAAGGATTACATCTGGCCAAGTGTGTCACCATAGGGCGTACCGATTTTGTTTGTAAGGTAGAAGATGGGTCGCTGCGGATGTGTATTGACTACCAGCAACTTAACAAAGTCACAATCAAAAATAAATATCCTCTACCAAGGATAGATGACTTTTTTGATTAATTGCAAGGTGCTATGTGTTTTTTAAAGATTGATTTGCGGTCTGGATATCATCAATTGAAGATAAGGGAGCAGAATATTCCAAAAATAGCTTTCAGGACTCGGTATGGGCACTTTGAATTTCTGGTACTGTCTTTTGGGCTAACAAATACCCCGGCAGCTTTCATGGATCTTATGAATCGAGTCTTCACGACTTTTCTAGACTCCTTTGTGATAGTATTCATTAACGATATTCTTGTGTATTCCCAAAGTCGAGAGGATCATGCTAACCATCTCAGGGCAGTTTTGCAGACTCTTCATCAACACCAAGTGTATGCAAAAATTTTGAAATATGATTTTTTGCTTGAATCTGTCGCATTCTTGGGTCATGTCATCTCCAGGGAAGGAATTATGGTTGATCCTCAAAATATTATAGCAGTGAGGAATTGGCCTAGACCTACTAATTCAACAGAGATTCACAGTTTCTTGGGTTTGGCTGGTACTGCAGAAGGTTTGTGGACGGGTTTTCTACTTTTTCCTCTCCCTTGACTAAATTAACCCAGAAAGCAGTTAAGTTCCAGTAGTCAGATGCTTGTTAGAGGAGCTTCCAAGAATTGAAATCAAGATTGACTTCAGCACCGGTATTAACCCTGCCAGAGGGAACAGAGGGTTTTTTGGTGTATTGTGATGCTTCATTGATCGGGCTTGGGTGTGTGTTAATGCAACATGGCAAGGTAATAGCCTACGCTTCTAGGAAACTCAAGAATCATGAGAAGAACTATCCAACCCATGACTTAGGGCTTGCAGCAGTGGTGTTTGCGCTAAAGATTTGGTGACATTATCTATTTGGGTCAATGTGGATGTATTCACAGACCACAAGAGCCTTCAATATATTTTCAAGCAGAAGGAGTTGAATCTGAGGCAAAGGAGATGGCTAGAGTTACTCAAGGACTATGACATTGATATTCTCTATCACCCGGTGAAGGCTAATGTTGTGGCAGATGCTCTTAGTCGAAAGTCTATTGGATGTTTTGCTCATTTGAAGGCGTATCAGAGGCTGTTGGCTCGGGAGGTTCATCAGTTGGCTATTTTGAGAGTTCACCTAGCAGAATCTAGTGAAGGAGGGATAATTGTGCAAAATAGAGCCGAATCATTACTTGTGGTGGAGGTAAAGGAGAAACAATTCAACGATCCATTATTAGCACAGCTGAAGGAGGGGATTCATAGACATAAGACCACATCATTTTCCTTTGGCATGGATGATGGTGCCCTACGCTACCAAGGCCGCCTATGTGTTTCGGATATTGATGGTCTACGAGAAAAGATCATGGCAGAAGCT
Source organism: Nicotiana glauca (assembly GCA_026770625.1). NCBI lineage: Eukaryota > Viridiplantae > Streptophyta > Magnoliopsida > Solanales > Solanaceae > Nicotiana > Nicotiana glauca. The sequence goes on from MU754008.1 coordinate 188,731, forward strand.
TACACTTCCAGGTATTCAGTGCACCCAGGTTCTACAAAAATGTATCATGATCTCAAGGAAGTTTATTGGTAGAACAACATGGAGAAGGAGGTGGCAGAATTTGTGGCAAGGGGTCCGAACTGTCAACAAGTGAAGGCCAAACATCAAAGGCCATGTGGATTGGCTCAAAGCACAGAAATCCCAATGTAGAAATGGCAAATGATCTACATGGATTTTGTGGTGGGTTTACCGCGCACTCCGCGCAAGTTTGACTCAATTTGGGTGATTGTGGATCGACTAACGAAATCAACACACTTCTTTCCAGTCAAATCTACCGACACAGTAGAACAGTATGCTCAGTTGTATATCAAGGAAATAGTAAGGTTGCATGGTACTCCAGTCTCAATCATTTCTGATCGAGGGTCTCAGTTCACTGCCAATTTTTGGAAGAAAGTTCAGCAACGTTTGGGCACGCAGGTAAATCTTAGCACAGCTTTTCACCCCCTGACTGACGGCCAAGCAGAGTGGACTATTCAGAAATTGAGGACATGTTGCGTGCTTGTACTCTTGATTTCAAAGGTAGCTGGGATGATCATTTGCCACTCATAGAGTTTGCTTATAACAACAGCTTCCACGGTAGTCTTCAGATGGCACCATTTGAGGCACTGTATGGTAGAAAATGTAGGTCTCCCATTGGGTGGTTTGAGGTCAGAGAAGCTGAATTGTTAGGGCCATACCTTGTGCACCAGGCCATGGAGAAAGTCAAAAATATTAAGAAAAGGTTAAAACGACTCAGAGTCGCCAAAAGTCATATTTGGATGTCTGTCGCAAGGATTTGGAGTTCAAAAAAGATGATTGTGTATTCTTAAAGATTTCCCCCATGAAGGGTATCATGCGGTTCGGGAAGAAAGGAAAATTGAGCCCAAGGTATGTCGTACTGTACAGGATCATCCATGTGACGACTCGACCCGTCGTCTTATGTGTTACTATCCTGTTTATTGCTTCTTAATACTTCATTATTAGTATGTGGTGTGTGAGAGTTGATTGGGATTGGTTTTGATAAGAAATGAGGCACTTAGTCTCCTTAAGAAAGGCTTAAGTTAGAAAAGTCAACCAGACGTTGACTTATGAGTTAAAGGGCTCGAGTGTGATTTTCGGCGATTCGGTTAGCTTGGGGGGATGATTTGTGACTTAGAAGTGTGATCGGAATTGATTTTGGAGGTCCGTTGTAGAATTAGGCTTGAATTAGCGAAGTTAGAATTTTGGCGAATTCTGATTGATGGTTGAGATTTTGATCTGAGGGTCGGAATGGAGTTTCGAGAGTTTCAGTAGCTTCGTTGGGTGATTTTGGATATGTGTGCAAATTTTTAGGTAATTCGGACATCGTTTGGTCGGGATTTGATCAAAAGTGCATTTTGGATGTTCTTGAAGAACTTAGGCTTTAATTTGGTGAAATTGGATGGTTTTGACGTTAACTATAGTGATTTGATGATTCGAGCAAGTTTGAATAAGGTAACAGATCATATCTGTGCTTTTGATTGAGGTCCCGGGGGCCTCAGGGTGATTTCGGGTGGTTAAACGGTAAATTTGGAGTTTGTTGCTTGGAAGAGTTTGCTGGTTCCGTTCTTTCCTCATCTGCAGAAATAGGGGCCGCATAAGCGGTTCCGCAGATGCAGCTAGGTGATTGCAAAAGCAGTCCTTGAAGGACCTGGGTGTTCCGCAGAAGCGGACGTGGGTCCCGCATAAGCGGCAACCGCAGAAGCGGTCCTTGTTAAGTTAAGTTAGACCGAAGAAGCGGTCTAGTGGGCGCATATGCGGTGATCGCAGGTGCGGTAAATTAATCGCATGTGCGGTAAATTAACCGCAGAAGCGGAAATCGACCTGGTCAGAAGGTTTAAAATATCATTTTTTCATCCGCGAAGGTTATGTATTTTCCACTATTTTTTAGCGAGCTTTGGAAGCTTTAAGGCGATTTTGAAGAGGGGATTCAAGGAGGAATGATTAGAGGTAAGTTCCTTGTCCTAAATTCATGAGATTATGTTAGATTTAACATGGAAATTGGCTGAAATTCATTAAAAAAGGGGTAAAGCTAGGGCTTCAGTTTTTGATATTTTAAATTGGGATTTGATAAGTCATTTGAGGTCGGATTTGAGAATTCTTGGTATGTATGAACTCGTGGCGAGATGAGGAATCCGGTAATGTGAGTTTTATAATTTTTTGAGAAGCGGGCCCGGGGCTCGGGTTTAGCCAATTTCGAGATTTTTGATATTTTTCGATTGTTTTCGATTGGGTATTGTTCCCTTAGCATATTGTGATGTATTCGCTCTGATTTTGGTTAGATTCGACGCGCGTGGAAGCCAGTTTGAGGGGTAAAGGCATCGTGAGCTAGAGATTTCACCGGTTCGAGGTGAGTAATACCTGTAAACGATATCCTGAGGCTTTGAAACCCCGGATTTGCACGTCATAGTGTTGTATTGAGGTGACTTGCACACCTAATATGAGCGTAGGGTAGAGCACCATTGGGGATTATGACTTGGTCCGTCCCGGTTGATGATTTTACCGCGTATTTGACTGGAATTTATTAGTTATCACTGTTGTTTGGGCTGGATGTGAGGCCTAGGGCCTGGATTTGAGGATTATAAATGGATTGGACTACACGCCGCAGTAGTATATTATATATATGGATCGGACTGCATGCCGCAGTAGTATATTGTATGGATCGGACTGCACGCCGCAGTATGTATATATTGGATCGAACTCCGCGCCGTAGTGATATATAGCGCTTGGGCTGTAGGAGCCCCTTCAGAGTCTGCACACCCATAGTGAGCGCGGGTACCCATATGGATCGGGCTGCACGCCGCAACGAGCTATGGATCGGGCTGCACGCCGCAGCGATTTGTGGATCGGGCTACGCGCCACAGCGGTTATTATGTGATACTATTTCTGAGAGTGATTTGAAAGAGAGAGCCCGAGGGGCCAAGAGTGTTGTGGAGAGTGAGCTCGAGAGGCTGGTTTAGTTTGAGATATTGCCCGAGGGGCGAGCTTTTATGTGCTCATTTCGCATGCTTCTTGCCTTTTGCCTGTTATACTGTGGTATTTGTGCCCGAGGGGCAGATTTTCTGTGCTAATCAGAACTAACTATTTTGAAACCATTTTCGTAATTATTGAAAGGACCATTTTTCGAAAGAGATTTGAACGGAACCAAAACATTTCTAAAAGAATTCACTGATTTCACTATTTTCTCATAAATTGTACCTGACTTCTGTATAGCATGTTGGTTGCTTTACGTGATTTCTGGCTGCTCAGTTATTATTTACTTTTATTACTCACTGAGTTGGAGTACTCACTTTACTCCCTGTACCTCGCGTGCAGATGCAGGTATTGTCCACCCTGTAGCGTGTTTTGCCTTTCATCAACATTGATCCGCAAATCCTTGTAAAACATTAAAGATAATCAAGTGAGGCACCTATATCTTCATCCCAGGAGGTAAGACTTCATCACCTTAGCTCTTAATTTTAAGCATGGCTATAAAGGGGTCATTAGTGAGTTAATTCATGGGGATAAGGGCGACTATATTGCATGCATGTGTTCTCAGAAGATGTGTGCAAATTTTTAATAGGGAGGCATTGGGAAAGGGCTGGTGTAATCATGCATAAAAGGACTATAAGACCTTAATGAACACTCAATGCTTGATAAAATGATCAAGCGAGCTAAGATTATGATCCTCTCCTAATTATGCGTTCAATTGTGCTACATTGCTTAAATAGATTGAAGTGTAAAACATTCTAGAACATTTTAGGATTAAGGGAAAGCTCAATTGAGGTATGTATAGCTAAAATCCCGTCATTTAGATATTGAGCTCCATTGGTTCTTGTGTAAATGCGGTAAAATTAAAGTTTGGGTTCTTGTATTGATTGTTATTACACATGAATTGGTGTTGCAACCTTGTATGCGTGAAGGATGTTTCTCAACATGATCAATGTGCTATCTTGACAACTTAAAAAGGGGCAAAGAATATGAATCATGTATTAAAATTCTTAGACATTAAATTAAGATTGAAGTTGCATATATTGTGCCATTTATGTGAAGTCTCATCTATGCTTGCAATTTAAATTACTCTTGTGTGCACCTATTGTCCTAAATTACAAATCTAGCATTGAAATTGGGAATTATGTGAGATGTGGCCTAGTGCAAAATATATGACGTGCTAGTTGTTGGACCAAGTGCCTATGAAATGATTTATGGGAAACAAATATTGAAATAAGATGATTGACAGAAAAGGGAAACACCTTGGTGAGGCGGCCTAGCCAATCGGGCCGAGATCGGACTCCATGCTACGCACATGGTGGTAATGTATTTGTGATTGAAATAAATGTCTCCAATGAGGTGACCTAGCTGATCGGGTCGAGATCGGACTCCGCTCAAATTAGTTGTGGTAATGTGAATAATGATGAACAGTATGAAATGCCCAAAACAAAAGCTATGGAAACACGATTTGAAAATTGTATGATTCTTTTATTTGAAAATGTTGTGACCATTTAAAGTTCGGTTTGAGTTATACTTGTGATTGCCTTAATTTTGTATAAAAGTTCTTTTTAACTAGATGATGTTTAGTTATACATACTATTACTAATCAATGGTACTAATGTCCCTTTTTTCAGGGGTGCTATATTTTTTTAAATGAATGTAGGTGGCTCCATAGCGGACAATGCCGATCGCACATAGCGGAGTGTTCTCCTTTCGAAGTCTTGGTGAGCCCCCTTTCTCCTCCAAGGGTTTATGTTGTACATCTTTGTTGTAGACTTCTACTTTTGAGGAATAGCCATGGCCTTGTTGCCGGCATTGTCATAACTTATCTTTTGTATCCATAGAGGCTCCGTAAATAATTGTGCGGGTTGCTTATGGGTGTCGTATGGGTCTATGAACTATGTTGTAACACTGAACTCTTGTTTTCTTAATTGTAACTGCATGGAAATCTATGATCCTAACTACAGTTTAAGATTGTGATATAAAATTAACTATCAATGGTGAAGGTACAGCCATGGACTGAGGTTGACACTTGTTGCCTTTTTAATTTGGGTTAAAGGTTGATTTTTTTATATGGAATCAATTCCTAAATCTTGTATTGACTCATTTAAGTAATATTTGACTAGATTTGAGTCATTTAGAGTTGTATTTGAGAGAGAAATTGGTTGTTGATGATTGAAGTTAGTTGAAAAGAGATAAGTCTCTTGTCTATCCTTACGAGAAAGAATTCTCCCCATTGGTGATCTATTTGCGACTTGTTGCTTGGTTAATGAGCCAGGTCTATGCAAAGTGACGACCGTATGTGCATAGCTAGGTTATTTCCATAATTTTTCCCTATAACTTTCTCTATAAAATTTTTATCCATGTTTCATTGGTTCTATGACCAAATGATGATTCATAATTATGGCTTAAAGAATGCTTAAGGTTATCACTTGTTAAATTTGGCATAAAATATTTTTTTACTATTTCGATCATTCTTATTAAGTTGTAGTCATACCCTTGACTTATTGGAACATGATTTGGTTTTTAAATAGGTTAATTTACTCATGTTGAATGTCATGATTAGACTCACGATTATTGAAATAGCTCATTCAATTGTTATGATAAATAGAATTACATGAATAGCCATAGATATATTTAACCATTTGAGCTTTTATCTGTATTTTAATTATTATGATCAGATGCCTCTTAATTATATTATTTCACACACACATATATATATTTCAGACATATGTTATTGTTCAGTGGAGACATTTCCTCTTACTAGATGCTTCTGACATTGTGACATCAGGTTTTGGGATGTTACGAATTTGTTTTGGTTGTATTAGACCCTGTCCTTGATATAGATACTCATGGTTTTTAGTCTTTTTCCACTTGTTATTTATTTCATAACTTGTTTAATGACTTAATAATTTTATTCTTTTATGTTATTGAGTGTTGGCTTGCCTATCAAGCATGTTACACACCATCACTACCTTTGGAGGAATTTTGGGTCGTGAAATGTTTGTATTAGAGCTCGAGGTTCCAAGGGTCTCACAAGCCATAAGTAGGCCTAGCAAAGTCTTGTGGATCAGTACATAGACATTATTATCTATCCGCGAGAGGCTATAGGGTTTGAGGAACTTTTCATTTCTTGATTCCTTATTATGTGTTGATTATTGAGTAAGTTTTAATATTTCTCTTTTATTATCTCTCAGATAGTGAGAACGTGCGCTTCGACAATAGCAAGAGAGGGAGAGGTTGTACCACCGGTTATATCCATAAAGGTAGGGCTCGGGGAAGGGCCAAGGCTTCCACCAGAGGTCAAACAATTCCTTCTGGGGACAGAGTACCCACTGAAGCCCATGAGCATACTAGGACAGTGTTAGTAGATTCACCTATGGATCTGGTGGATTACACAATCCCTAATCTATGTTTAGTTTATCTTGTTTACTAGCCCATACCGATTTCTATTAATCTAGGTTCAAGCTTTTCCTTCTGGTAATCACGTTAGAGTCACGAACTTATTTCTCAAAGTGAGGATATGACTTTCGGCATATACTATTTCGTTATCTCAAAGCCTGTCACTTCTCGTCTTTTCCTTCCCTTGACTATAGACTATTTAATTCTATTATTTGTTTTTATCTACCGTTGTCATCCATGTATCGCATCTTACTCATAATACTTTATTAACTCTCTTCTTATTTCCTGCTAATATTTATTTCTATCACTTTATTCTGAAAATTCGAACAGGACATTCTTTTTCTTTTAGCTCCCGTTGCTCCAACCATTGGCTCTTCGGGTTACCTAACATTCTCTCTCTCTCTACTAAAGATGGGAGCCACACTAAGGTAATACTTATCTCTTCCAGGATTCCGGTGCCTAATCCCTTCCAGGATTCCGGTGCCTATCTTTGTAGTACTCATATCTAGTTGTACTATATTAGAGTGCACCATCAGGGTGTCTCACAAGAAGATCTATTAGCAAATTCACAATATCCTTCAAATATATCAACTAACGCAATCAATCAATTCACCAATTTGGGTAATCCTAACCTCAACCGGATCCTAATATCCCATCATTCCCTTAACTATACCTGTTAGCCCTCATAGGGCATAACTGAAATGGGGGTGACCAATTATACATACCTTTATTGCTCTGAAATGGTACATACCTTTATTACTGTTGAAGATAACTCAAAATTCTTATATTTCTCTTCCTGATTTGTAGAAAATGTTCATCTCTACTAACTAGGTACCTTTTACCCTTATTCACCTTGCTTCTTTTACCTTTTGGAACTTGTACCTTCTGATTCTTTCATTTATTTTTACCATACGAGTGGATAGATATTCTTGTCATAGGGATCCTTAACAAGATGCTTACACCTTTCAGTACATACTTGATCTGCTGAAGACCTCACATTTACTTATCATAAACATCATGCAGAATCGAGTTCATCTGACAAAACTCTTCCACAACCACATTCAATCTCTTACCGACTGTCTTTCTGGACGTATGCATCATCATATTATGAATGAGATAGGGTTTAGGAAATTGAGTTCTTGCAACTGAGCTCTAACACATGATCTAGAATAAGAAGAAACGATGATAGTCCTAAATGCCATGTAGCTTCGTGTTTATAAGTGTGGTGCACAACACACACATAAACAAGACTCTACTAGACGTGGCTTTTACTCTCCTTAGGATAAAACTGGTCTTATACCACTTTTGCAATGACCCAAACCGAAGGTTCACGGTAGGCATATGGTACTTACTCAACCAAGCCCCAACGTAACCTATCTTTATTATCGTATTATCATTAGTAACTGGGCCAACATGGCCACAACTCGTAGGGTATAACCATAAGTGGGAAAGCACTGTATCAATGAACCATCTTTCTTAAGACATTAATACATATGAGCCATCAAGGATTCTGACATACTATACAAAATGAATCTCTGTCTAGAAAGTCTCTAAGAGTATTTGACATCAAATAGGAAAGGGTACCGGCCTACCCATAATTATGTAGAAAAAATCTAACACGATGACCTATAGACTCAGCTGCACTCCAAATGAGGTAGAGTCTTACCGATCCTTTTCAGAATGGTAACCTCATCTACTATGAAGGCTCATCAAACTGATTGTCTATGCCTGCATGCATTAATGCAGTGTCTCCAACAAAAGGACGTCAGTAAGAATAATGTACTGAGTATGTAAGGCACATAAATAATTTTATAAAAGACATGGAAGAAACATGGAGTAAATGACTCAACCTGTAAGTTTGGATAACTGCTTAAATCATGAAATACATATAGTGTCATGCATATATGAGTATGAATCTCAAGTCATCCACATGCACATGTGTTCATAACGTAACCAAGCCTCTAAGGGCATCCCATCATATCATCTCGGCCACTGTGGGCAAAATCATCAATGTATACCAGCTGATCAGGTGGTGGAGCGTATATAATACCGTAACCTTTTCTCATATCGCATATACATATAATATACATATACATCCATATATAACTCCATCAGGTCATGGGTCAATGTACATGTATAAATGAATGCAATGCATGAGAAGTATGTCAACAAAATCTCTCGAAATGTCATAAGACCATTATGCCTTCGTATTTTTCTGAGACCCATGAACAAAAGATGTAATAATAAGATACATAGAAATTCAAGAACATAGGCACCTCTAATACTTCTATGAATAGTCGTTTATGGAAGTTGTGCATTTGCTTATTTTGTTTGTGTCGGAAAGATCATTCCAAAAGGAAAGAAGGGATAGCCTTAACATAAGCCAATTCTCTTGACAATCCCTCTAACCCATGCCAATTGCGATAAATCACGTAACGGATTAAGGGAAAATTCGTGTGATATTCTTGAGAAAGATTGCACCGTACTCCTTTAGAATCGCAAAATTCCATTGCTATAATGCTAAGAAGCCACATATGATATTTGTAGCAAAACCACGTTCCTAACATCTAATCTTTTATGAATGAGTTTGTTGAAGCTTTATTAGTGATTGTAGAGATACAAAGTGAATTTTAGAGAGGTTTTTTAAGTCTTTAGGTGTGGGCCCCCCTTGGTATAATGATCTGGCCACAAAACTCTCTTAATAAGTGCCACCTTGTTATGTAATTTAAGAGTCACTTAATGGGTCATATGTTGTTGCCGCGTTAGAGACTATTCAACGTTATCCAAATACACTAATTAATTAGGTAATCCCCTACTAAAATTTCTAATTATCTAATTATCCACATAATTAAGAATTACCTCAAATTACTTAAAATACTACTTACTTTTAACATACTTTATACATCTTGCTATCGTAGTCATGTGGTATCTTGTATGGCACTAGTCATAAATATGGTGTCACACCCCAAAATCCGAGGAGCGTGATCGGCGCTCAATCGAGTAAACCCGACCGACCAAGCCTGGTAGGTCTCATTCTACCCAAACTACCTTATGAATAAATAGGAGATGGACTCCATTAATCAAATTCTATAAACATATCATTAACGATTTCCATTTTATTTTCATTAGAAACTTCATTCGCCATTTTAAAGGTATTACAAGTTTTATACATCATTGCCAAACTTCAATATTTCTATTTAAGATTCCCATTCCCGACACTACCCACAACCTGTCTACGAAGCCTCTAAATACAATTGAAGAATAATATGAAAATGCCGGCAACAAGGCTCCGGCTATACCTTACACAAATACCAAAATCGACTCTGGAAGAAAGGCGGCATGAGCCACGCAGGGCCCCGAGAGGAAAGGGGCTCACCAATTCAGCTGACGGGAAGGAAGGAGTGCTACTATGGATGGTTACATTTGAATTGTACTGGTATGTATGAACAAACTTAGCCCTAAGTAAACTCAAACCATACACAAGTAACAAGTAGTAATGGATTCAACAATCAAATACACATGAAAGGAGACAATCAAGCCAAACAAGTTTATAATCTCTCCATTTCCCCTTCAACATTTTCACATCAATAATTTCACAACTTTCTCATATTTTCATTTCAATAATAATTTCAATCACTTTCCACCCTTATTACCGCATCCATCCTTATCACCACAACCCATACCTTATTACTTCGTGTTGCGGCGTGCAACCCAATCCCACCGAACAATCAAAATTCACAAACACAACAACAACAACAACAATTCACAAAGAACAACAATAACAATTCTCAAGGAACAACAACAATAATTCTCAAGGAACAACAACAACAATTGACAAATAATTTCCATAACCATCAATACTATTTCCATCATATTCAACAACTCTTATGCATTTTATGTCACCATGATAATTGCCCACAACAAGCGATATATGTTATTACCACAGTTGTTCCAATTGCATCATTTATGATTTCCTTCTATCATTTGTTTCTCAGCTCTTACCACATAACTCATTCACAATCACACATTTGATTTATTGCCAATTACTTACACCAATATATCGGGAGACTTAAACACGAACACTCAAATCATACCAATCACAAGAATTTCACAAATAATCCACTTAGATATCACATACCAAATATTCGTACACCAAACAAAGTGACTTTACAAACGTCAAAGTTAGCCATACATACCTCGATTAGGCTTTTATTAAGTTACTACAACATTCCGAAAATTCTAGCAATTCCATACAACTATGAGACATAACAAAATTGAACACAAATTAGAAAGGTATTCATCATTTCGGCTCATTTGAGCAGCTTATCAAATACCAATTGAGCATCTTAATTTCAAATCACTTTTTCAAAGTTTTCCTTCATTCCCCAACCAAATATTTACTTATTTATATTAAAGAATCTTTCCACAAACCTAATTTGTACATGAATGTATATATAATAGTATTACACCCAAGAATCATACCTCAATACCCCATCTCATACCCCAAACTCAAAATTAAAGCCTAATGTATAGAATCTTACCTCTTGGATGAAGAACATATGATTGGGCTCTTTGATTCTTAAAGGTTGATGCAAGGTTTGGATGATTATGAATCTAGACCTCTCCTTTCTCTCACTATATGCTCTCATCTCTCTCTAAAATTAGTAACAAATGACCCCAAAATGAACCCTAAAGCCTATGTATTGAAATGGGATCGGGTTATAAAAATAAGAAAATTAACCCTCCGAAGTCGGGTTTGCTATAGCAAAATGGACCGCAAAACAAGAAAGTTGGCCGCATAATGCATCACAAAATCGGAGACCAAAACTAGGCTACACTAGCATAGTTTGCGATAGAAATGCGGCCGCAAAGTCAGAAATGCGACAGGTTTTGCGATCGCAAATTTGACACAGGATCACATTTTCTAGCCTTTGGTAATTTGATCATAACTTTGCGTAAGAATGTCCAAATGATGAACGGTTTGAAGCGTTGGAAACTAGACTCGAAGACCTTTCATTTTATACGTTATTCATCATATAAAACCATATACATAGTTATATATTCTCGTTCAAAGTATTGACTAGTGCAAGCTCATTTGGAATTTAAGCCTATTATGAACTTTTCCAATTTTTCTTAAACTTAGGCCTTTCCTTGGACACAAAATTACTTAACATAAAACTTATACACATATTTACCAAATTCAATTGATGAAAATCAAGTTAATAGCACATAAATTATTATAATAAGCCTATGTGGCACTACAAAATCCTAGGTTACTTAGAGAAATTTTCCGGGGCTGTACATACGGGGAATTATAGCTTGGACCGTATTTTATTCAAAATTGTCAAACTTCGAGAAAACTCATTTTCTTCAATTCGCTTACACTCTCACCTTCACGAATTTATTCATCACTTATTTGAAATAGCATAATATTTATAATCTCCAATTAATCTTGTCCTTGAGATGATGTCAATTAACAAATTTGACGTACAATATTATAGGATATAACATTGTTGTAATATAATATTTTCGAGCATAACATAATCATAATATAATATTGCAGAGCATAACATCGATATAATACTTTGGGGCATAAAAAGGAGGAGTTTATACCTCTGCCACTCATACTCCAGAGCAAGTGATGATGATGTTTCAAATGCTGGGAATATTGCGAGTTGGCAGCAATCAAACTGTTGCAGCAGTTAGATCGATGGTTATGCCTGCTATGTATTCTGATGAATAGAAGAGTATAAAGAGGTTCCAAAGACTGTATCCTCCGCACTTTTATGGAGATGCTTCGGAGGATGCCCATGCTTTTTAGATAGATATCATCACATGTTTCACCACTTGGGTTTGGTAGAGCCTAATGGAGTGGACTTCATAACATTTCAGTTAAGAGGGGCTTTTAGGAGATGGCGGTAGACCTACTACCTGGATAGACCAGTAGGTTCACCTCCTCTTACTCAGACTCAGTTCTCAAAGTTGTTTCTCGAGAGGTACATCCCACACACAAGGAGGGAGGAGTTGGAGAGGACAGTTTGAGCATCTTCAGTGGGATTGCATGATTGTGATTGAGTATAACGGTAGATTAACAAAGGTTTCTCTATGTGCTGCTTCCCCATTGAGGCAGAGAATGTGAGGCGATTCATTAAGGGGCTGAATTATGGTATTAGGATTTCTATGTTTTGAGAGTAAAAGATTTGGACTACTTTCCATTAGGAAGTGGAGATAGCTCGGAGGATCGAACGTATTCATAGTCAGGAGAGAGAAGTTATGGCGAGAGATAAAAGAATTTGTTGTTATGTTATCTTTAGTGGTACTTTATATGGAGGTAGGATCAATTTTTTTAAGGCTCTCAAAGTAGACCAGATCATTCAACACAGCATGTAGCCCATGGGGCAGTGGCTCGGTCATCGTTTAGCACTCTTAATCCATCATCATTCAGTGTTCTCCAACTGACTTCATATCATATTTTGTGTATTCAGGTTTCTTCTAGTTAGTATTCAAGTCATCAAGGGCATATTTATATTGAGCATCCTTAGCTAACTCGGGGTTATTATGAGTGTTGAGAGTTTGTCCACATGAGTAGGCGTTGCATCAGGTTTGTTTTTTTTTTGAAAAAACCCATCCCAAATTAGGAGGAACTATAGTGTTTCCACACTTCCCCTTAGGTTTGTTAGGCGTACAACTATGTAGGTTTTCTAGCTAGTGATTCCCACACCAGTTGCTCCATCCACTGCCCAATCATCTAAAGAGAGGACATGTAGTCAAGGGTCACACTAGAGGAAGGCGTTAGGTAGGTAGAGTTCAGGCCGGTAGAGGTCAAGCTCATTGTTATACTTTCTTGGGTAGACCCGAGGCAATTGCCTTATTTACTGTCATCACCGATATGGTTTTAGTTTTTCATAGAGATGCTTCTGTAATATTTGATCCAGTTCTAACTATTCATATGTATCATCATATTTCTCTCCATGTTTGGATATAACTCATGGTTCCCTTGATATTCTTATTTGTGTGTCTACACTCATTAGTGATTCTATTATTGTGGATTGTGTATGTCGGTATTTTATGGTTACCATTGGGGGTTATGAGACTAGCGTTGATCTTTTGTTGTTGAATTAGGTATATTTTGATGTGATTTATTGTATGGATTGTCTATCTTTGTACTATTCTATTATTGATTATCGCACTAACACTGTAACATTGGCAATAGTAGGGGTGTCAAGGCCGGAATGGACGGATTCTTTTGGTCTCACCCCTAGTAGAGTGATTCCATTTCTAAAGGCTCAACTGATTTTTGGTAAGGGGTGTTTGGCATATCTGACATTTGTTAGAGATACTAGTTCTGAGACTCCTATTGTTGAATCGGTTCCAGTAGTGAGAGAGTTTTCCAATATATTTCCTATAGTCCTACCGAGCATGCCACCATATAGGGATACTAATTTTTAAATTGATTTGGTACCCGACACACAGTCCATATCGATTTTCACATACCTTATGGCTCCAACTAAGTTGACAGAGTTAAGGAGTAGTTGCACAAGTTTTTGGATAAGGGGTTCATTAGATCTAATGTTACTCATTGGAGTATGCCGGTATTGTTTGTAAAGAAGAAGGATGGTTCCATGAGGATGTGCATTGGTTATAGGAAGTTAAACAAGGTCTAGAGTTGAAAAATGTCACTATAAAGAAGAAGTATCCATTACCTCGTATTGATAATTTTTTTGATTAGTTGTAGGTTGATAGAGTATTCTCGAAGATTGATTAAGATCACGTTAAAATCAATTGAAGATGAGGGCTTCAGACATCCCTAAAATGGCTTTCAGGACTCAATATGGACATTATGAGTTTTTGCTGATGTCATTTGGTTTGACTAATGCAATTTTAGCTTTTATGCATTTTATCAACAATGTATTCCATCCATATTTTAATTCGTTTGTCATTGTGTTCATTGATTGATATCTTGGTATATTCGCGTAGTAGGAAGGAGCACGAGCAGCATTTGAGAATTGTGCTTCAGATTCTGCGGGAGAAGAAGTTGTATGCTATGTTTTCCTGGTGCGAGTTTTAGTTGGATTCGGTAGCATTCTTAGGACAAGTGTGTCTAGCAATGGTATTAAGGTGGATTCGAAGACGATTGAGGAGGTACAGGATTGGTCTAGATCTTTTACATCCATAGAGTTAGGAGTTTCTTGTATTTGGCTGGCTACTTTAGTCGTTTTGTGCAGGGGTTTTCATCCATTTTAGACCAGTTTACCAAGTTGACTTGTAAAGGTGATTTCTTTAGATAGCCTGATGAGTATGAGGTGTGATTTCAAAAGCTCAAGACTGCTTTAACTACAGCTCCAATGTTGGTGTTCCCTACAGTTTCAGGGTCATATACTGTGCATTATGATGTTTCACGCATGGGTCTTGGTGCAGTGTTGATGCAAGATGATAGCATGATTGCTTATGCATCACAACAATTGAATACACATGATAAAAATTATCCGGTTCATGATTTGTCGTTGACGGCTATTGTGTATGCACTCAAGATTGGGAGGTATTTCTTATGTGGTCTGTTATGTGATTCTTATATGGATAATAGAAGTATTCAACACTTGTTCAAGAAAAAAGATTTGAATTTGAGGTAGCAAAGATGGCTTGAGTTTCTTAAGTATTGCGATCTTACTATCTTGTATTATCCGAGTAAGGCGAATGTGCTAGTGGATGCCTTGAGGGGGAAGGTAGAATGTATTGATAGTTTGGCATTCATTCTAGTGAGTAGAGGCCTTGGCTATAGATGCTCAGGCCAGTGAGGCTAGGTTATTGGATATAAATTTGGTTCGTGATACTCTGGAGAATGTGAAGTTGATTCAGCGGCAACTTTGTAATCGCAATCCAAGCAGAAGCATTATACTGATAGGAAGGTTCGTGACGTGACTTTCATGGTGTACTTCATGATCCCGGAGTTGAGACTTGCAATCGCAGAGAAGGAAGCTGGTAGGCTAGTTGTACATATCAATCGCGAAAGAGGGATCGTGATCACAGTGTATTGCGCACACCGGGCATCATGTCACAACCAAGGCTATCGTAATCACATAGGTTCTAAGCTCTTGGTAAGTGGGTTCATGGGCTGGGGTTCACATTTACAACATGTGGTTGGGGGGTGATAACTATGTTTTTAACACGTTTTATGCCCATACTTTCCTATGCTTTGCGTATGAATTGCCATAAAATAGGCCCACAATGCCAACAAGTTGCGCTTGATTGCAGGTTTGAGCGACAAGATGACAAGAGTCAAAAATCGGCTCAAAACGGAGTGAAGCCTGCTCAAGTGTCTAAGATCATTGAAGTGATGAAGTTCAGAGCTTGGTACGGACCGCACCATCATGTCATGCGACCGCTTTAGATTAGTTCAAAGAATGCATAAGTCACTTGTCCATTTCATGCAATCTCGCAATCATGACATACGGTCGTGCCAAAGAAGTTCAGAGAGTTGTATTCTCCAATAGCAAGCAACGCGGCCGCGGTCAAGCTCATGTGGTCCGAGCCCAACCAATGCGGTCGAACCACAGGTTCATGCGGACTGCACCATGAGAGTTCAGAGCCCATTACAAGCCACTCATGTGGCCGCACAACAAGTTCACGCGGCCTGCGCTGGTCTCCATGCGGTCACGTGTCAATTTTATGCGGTCCGCATAACCTGTTTCAGAGAGCAAGAATTATAAGTCAAATAGTCAAGTGCAGCCGCGGTCGTGTTTGTGCGGCCCATACTGACCCCGCATGGGCATTTTTGTCCTGCTTTTCCAGCCCACTATAAATAGAACATTTGCCATTTTTAGGTCATGTTTTGTACACCTGATAGCTGCTGCGCTCGTGAGACATTTGTATTAGCCAATTTCGGGAATTTTTAGCTTACTTCATCATAGATTATTGTAGTTTAACATTAGCAATTAATTAATATGGTTGTTTCATCTTCTATTTCTTCAGTTTCTTCTCTAGTTATGTCTAGCTAAACCCATTAGCTAGGGTTGTGGCTCAACACTAGTATGGGTAATTGAAGGGTGTTGCTTATTAATGATAGATTGATATTGGGTGTTTGTTATTTGGGTTAGTTTTATGGTTTAATTAAGGATTGGTGGTTGCAAACATTGATTCTAGCTTAGTGGGTCTTGACCCTTCTTGAGAAAGAGAGTCTATGACCCTAAAACTGACCCAACAAGGAATTAGGATGAACCCATGAGAAATGGTAGTCCCAATTAACGGGTTAAACCTCGAGAGAGTAATGACCCTACTTGAACCCTAGTTGCTTGGTCTAATTGGCCTACCCAATTGGTCTCGAGACAGTCAATTGGGCAAAATCACTCTCTCTACCGAGAGGTGTGAGAGTGGGTACAATTGTGCAACGGTTATAACATTGACCCCAACTATGTCAATCTATTGTTAGTAATTTCTACCCGTTAGTTAACCACCTAGGTGATGCCATGACCCTAGTGCCTTTCTCTATATTAATAACATCTTAGCAAATATTTCTTAGCATAATTTAGTCTTATTCTTAGTTGATAATAGTAGTGATAACAAGAAAATCCAAAAATGTTAGAAGTACAATTAGAAGCACAAACGCATTCTTAGTCTATACAAATACACAACTCCATTCCAAGCTCCCTGTGGAAAATTGACCCAGATACCACTATTTGGGTAAAAGTCTTAGCGCCCGCTCTTCCTACCATAGTGTAAGGTTGAGTTTGCTGCGATCACTTTTTGGCGCCGTTGCCGGGTAGCTTACGGTGTTGACCAATTTGCATAGCTAGTTTTGTGTTTTGCTTCTATTTCCTTCTTTTTACTAACGTTATTTGTGTCAATCCATCAGGTACACATGGCTCTAAACGAAAATATCCCTCTTGACAATGTGGTCACGGGGGAGGAAGTTGACGATATTGAGCAAGATGAGCTCCCGGTACCTCAAGTACCACGGAGAGGTAGAAATGCAAATGCAAACCCAAATGATCAAATCCCAGACCCTCCTCTACCTCTACCAAGAGTAGCTCCAAGGGTCCTTCCAAACCAGGGTTATGCAAATGCCATAGTTCCTCCCGAATCCGGGCGGGGAATTTTCAAATCACCAATGTCATGCTAACACTTCTCGAGAAAAGAGGGTATTTTACGGGCGCCTCAGACCAAAATGCATACAAGCACTTGAAGGGGTTCGTAGATACTTGCTGGGGGAGTAAACAAACCAATATGTCAGAGGATGCTTTGAGATTGAGGCTTTTCTCATTCTCTCTTCGGGTTAAAGCATTGGATTGGTTAGAAAGGCTTCCAAATCATTCCATCACTACGTAGGATGAATTGGAAGACAAGTTCATTGCCAAGTTCTTTTCTCCAAGTCATATGGCGGCGCTCCGTGATGATATTTTGGCTTTCAAACAAGAGCTAATGGAACCTTTGCATGAAATATGGGAGAGATTTAGAACTATGGTTAAAAGGTGTCCAAATAATGATATCAATGATGTGATGATTCAACAAACGTTCTACAGGGGCATCAACACAACTAACAAATGTATTGTAAACCAATTGGCGAGTGGAAATTTTATGAAGCTCCCATACAATGAAGCTTGTGATGTGTTAGATGAAATGGCCGATACTTCTTCGGCGTGGCAAAGCCGGGCAAACGTTCCTCAAGGTGATCCTAATGTCATACATTTGCATAAGGAGTTGCATGATCAAGGCCAAGCCATTTCCGAACTTACAACAACAATGAACCAATTGGCGAAGACGCAATTGCAAAAAGTTCAAAACCCGCGCCAAGTCAATGCCATGGAAGGAGTGAATATGATGAAAAGAAGGCAAAGAGGGCAACAACCTCAAGGAAATTGTGACAACTACGATGATGGTGGTGGTTATTAAAATGAGTGCTATGATGAGCAAAGTGAGGATTGTCAATATGTCAACAACTACCAAGGAAATAGAGGAACCCAAGGCAATCAACAATGGCGATCCCAAGTGAATTGGGGTAATCAACAAGGAGGCAGAAATTGGGATAACAATAATCAACAACAAAGTGGTGGAAATTGGAATGGGAATAACCAAAACAACAATTGGGGGAATCAAGGTAACAATGGTGGAAATTGGAACGGAAATAACAACAACAACTGGAATAACAACAATGGTCAAGGTGGGTGGAACAACAATGGTGGTCATGGTAATCGGGGGCAAGGCTTTCAAAGGCCTCCGATGTTTCAACAACCGAACAACCTGCCACCATTTCAATCTCAAGGGTCTAGTTCTTCACGAAATGAATTTGGGAGAATTGAGGTTATGTTTGAACAAATGATGAAGAAGAACCAAGACTCCGATGCGCAATTGGCTTCACACAACACTTCCATCCGTAACTTGGAGGTGCAACTTGGTCAAATTTCCCAATCTTTAAACACTCACCCAAAGGGTGCTCTACCAAGTGACACGGTAGTAAACCCTAAGGGTGGGCACAACAACCATGTGATGGCGGTAACCACGCGAAGTGGATGAGGCGGTGATGTACATGCCTCAAGAGAGAATCAAGTCATGGTTGATGAATATGAGTTGCGTGATGATGATATGCCTATGGGGGTTGATGATGTAGTGGAACCAAGTGTGATAAATGATGTGCAAATTGACATTCATGAGGTTGAGGAGGAGACACAAGAGACCGTGAAGCCGTCTAGGGAACACATGATAGATATGTTCGAGCCGGCGGTGCCCAAAGCCAAGGCACCCTTGCCTAGGCCTCCTCCGCCCTATCCTCAACGGTTGGCCAAGCAAAATGTTGAAAACCAATTTAAGAAATTCATTGAGATGATGAAGAGTTTGACTATCAATGTGCCTTTGGTGGAGGCACTCGAGCAAATTCCGGGGTACGCAAAATTCATGAAGGATTTGGTTACAAAAAAGAGATCGATGGAGTGTGAGACAATCAAGATGACCCATCAAGTGAGTGTAATTGTACACTCCATGGCTCCAAAACTTGAGGACCCCGGCGCATTCACTATCCCGTGTACCATTGGAAGTGCCGACTTTGCAAAAACCCTTTGTGATTTGGGGGCGAGTATTAACTTAATGCCATATTCGGTCTTCAAGACTTTGGGAATCGGACAACCTCGCCCGACTTCAATGAGGCTCCAAATAGCGGATAGGTCAATGAAGCGGCCTTTGGGTATAATCGATTATGTCCTTGTTCATGTTGATAAATTCATCTTGCCGGCCGACTTCGTGATTCTAGATTGTGAGGTGGACTTTGAAGTCCCAATTATCCTTGGAAGACGTTTCCTAGCTACGGGGAAGGCTTTGGTTGATGTCGAGGTGGGAGAATTGACCTTCCGTGTTGGTGATGTAAAGGTGGTGTTCCATGTGTGCAAGTGTATGAGGCAACCTAATAGCACGAAGGTGTGCTCGTTTGTTGACGTTGTCACGATGGTGATAGTGGATGACACAAGCGCAATGATTAATGTTGAAGATCCACTTGAAGCTGTGCTTTTGAACATGGAGGCTAATGATGATGCCGGGAGAATTGAATGTATAAATGCTTTGCATGGTATAGGCTCGTACTCTTATGAGCTTAGGAAGTTATCATTGGACCTTGAGAATCGCAAAACTCCCCCAACCAACACATCTATTGAGGAGCCGCCGGTGTTGGAGTTGAAACCACTTCTTCTTCACCACATGTATGAATACTTGGGTCCTAATTTCACTTTTCCTGTTATTCTTTCGTCTTGCTTAACTAACATGCAGGTTGACGCCACTTTGGCGGCTCTACAAAAGCGCAAGCAGGCGATTGGATGGACATTGGCAGATATTCGGGGTATAAGCCCCACTTTTTGCATGCACAAGATAATTTTGGAGGAGGATGCAAGGCCGTCTCTTGGACATCAAAGAAAACTAAATTAAGCTATGCAAGAGGTGGTAAAGAAAGTGGTTATCAAGTGGTTGGATGCCGGTGTGGTCTACCCAATCTCGGATAGTTCATGGACCTCTCCAGTTCAATGTATGCCAAAGAATGGTAGAATGACGGTCGTCACTAATGCCAACAATGAGTTGATTCCTACCCGGATGGTCACGGGTTGGAGAGTGTGTATGGATTATAGAAAGCTCAATAAGGTCACGAGAAAAGATCATTTCCCTCTACCATTTTTGGACCAAATGCTCGATCGTTTAGTGGGCCGGGCTTATTATTGTTTCTTGATGGCTACTCGGGGTACAATCAAATTCTCATTGCCCTGGAAGACCAGGAGAAGACAACCTTTACATGTCCATATGGCACATTCACTTTCTCGAGAATGCCATTTGGACTTTGCGATGCCCCGGCAACCTTCAAAAGATGTATGATGGCAATCTTCACCGACATGGTGGAGGATATTCTGGAGGTCTTCATGGATGATTTTAGCATGGTGGGGGACTCATTTGAAGAATTCCTAGTGAACTTTGACAAGGTGATAAAAAGATGTGAGGAAACCAAGCTTCTACTCAACTGGGAGAAATGTCACTTCATGGTGCAAGAGGGTATTGTGTTGGGTCATAAAATTTCAAAACATGGAATTTGAAGTCGATAAGGTGAAAATTGAGGTGATCTTGAGGCTCCCTCCCCCTATTTCTGTCAAAGGGGTGAGGAGTTTTTTGGGTCACGCCGGATTCTACCGGCGATTCATTAAAGACTTTTCAAAAGTTGTGAACCCACTTTGTAAATTGCTGGAAAAGGATGTCATGTTTGTCTTCGATGAGAGGTGTATGGAGTCCTTTGAGCTATTGAAACACAAATTGACCACAACTCCTATCATCACCGCACCTAATTGGGAATTGCCTTTTGAACTTATGTGTGATGCGAGTGATGTGGCGGTAGGTGCGGTGCTTGGCCAAAGAATCAACAAAATGTTCAATCCTGTGTATTATGCTAGCAAAATGATGAATGAGGCCCAAAGAAACTACAGGTGAAGGAAAAGGAGCTCTTGGATATTGTGTTTGCGATGGAAAAATTTTGCCCTTATCTTAAGGAGGCGAAGGTGATCATACATACGGACCATGCAGCCCTGCGGTATTTGATGACAAAGAAAGATTCGAAAGCAAGGTTAATGAGATGGGTGCTAATCCTTCAGGAATTTGATCTAAAGATTGTGGATAGGAAGGGAAGCGAGAATCAAGTCGCGGACCATTTGTCCCGGCTAGAGGAAGAGGGGAGACCGAGCAATGGCGTTGAGATAAATGATACTTTCCCCGATGAGTAGCTTCTTTCCATTTCTGTGGGTGACATACCTTGGTTTGCGGACATCGCCAATTTCATAGTGACCGGCAATGTCCTGTGTGAGCTCTCTTCCAACCAAAGGAAGAAACTAAAGAGGGATAGCTTGGATTTTTATTGGGATGAGCCGTATTTGTTTAAAATTTGTATGGACGGGGTAATAAGATGATGTGTGCCGGAAAGTGAGCAAATAAACATATTGTAGGCTTGCCACTCTTCTCCTTATGGTGGTCATCATAGGGGAGTGAGGATGGTGTCAAAGGTTTTGAGTTGCGGCTTCTATTGCCCGACTTTGTTTCAAGATGCTAGCGACTTGGTCAAGAGATGTGATGAATGCCAAAAAGCCGGCGGGATTTCAAAAAGGGATGAGATGCCTCTCCATACAATTCTCGAGGTGGATATTTTTTATGTTTGGGGCGTTGATTTCATGCGCCCGTTTGTGAGCTCTTGTGGGAACATGTATATTCTCATGGAGGTAGACTATGTGTCAAAGTGGGTTGAAATCGTGGCTCTTCCCAACAATGAAGCCCGGAGTGTCGTGGCATTTTTGAAAAAGAATATCTTCACTAGGTTTGGAACCCCTCGTGCTATCATTAGTGATGGGGGTCCCATTTTTGCAACGAGTCTTTTGAATTATTGTTTGCTAAATATGGAGTTAACCACAAAGTGACCACCCCCTATCATCCACAAGAAAGTGGTCAAGTGGAGTTTTCAAATCGGAAAATAAAGAGTATTTTGTCCAAAACGGTTAATGCTAATAGGACCGATTGGTCGAAGAAGTTGGATGATGCTCTTTGGGCTTATCGGATGGCTTACAAGACTCCGATTGGTATGTCTCCATATCGGTTGGTGTTTGGTAAGGCTTCCCATCTCCCGGTGGAACTAGAACCCAAGTCTATGTGGGCATTGAGAAAATTGAACTTGGAATGGGATGTTGCAGCCAACCTCCGGGTGGAGTAATTGAATGAACTTGATGAGTTTAGATTTCATGCTTACTCCAGCTTGTCCTTGTATAAGGACAAGATAAAGTACCATCACGACAAGTATGCTCGGGGTAAAGATTTCAAGGTGGGCGACATGGTTCTTCTTTTCAATTCCCGGTTAAGATTATTTTCGAGGAAACTCAAATCTAAATGGAGTGGTCCTTTTGAAGTGGTCTTTGTAACTCCTTTTGGTGCTCTTGATCTTAAAAACAAGAATGGAGAAGTGTTCCGGGTCAACGGGCATCATGTCAAGCACTACTTGGGAAAGATTGATGACAGCCACGTGGTGGCACTCATTCATTTGAAGTGATATGATGGTAACATGCGTCGTGCCGCGACGTTAAATCAGGCGCTTCTTGGGAGGCAACCCATGTCTTTTTCTTTTTCTTTTTCTTTGATTTTCTTTGTAGATTAGGATTTTGAGCTAATTGTTTGTGAGATGTTGCAGGACTTGTGTTGAACCAGTGCAAAACAAAAGTGCAAAAGTGCACAGTCTCTAAACAGTGCCAGTGCGGCTGCATCCCCTCTAGTGCGGTCCGCACCAGCTTGATCTGAGTTTGGCTAGTCTCTGAAGTTTCCACACGCAGCCGCACACCTGTTTGAGCAGCCCGCATTGTTCCCACGCGGCCGCATCGACATCTGCGTGCCCGCGTCAGCTGTTTTATGCAAGCTGGTATTAGGTAAGTCCAGCGCGGCCCGCGGTCGTCTTCACGCGGCCGTGCGGGAGGGTAAGTTTGGGCCCCACCGTCTTTTTCTATAAATAGATCCTTAGGGCTTCATTGAGAACTTTTTGCCAAATCGATCTCTGAACCCTAAAATCCTACTATTCACCTTGAGACTGTTATTTGTGCTAGCGTCAAGAGTAAATCTTCACAATCCTAGCAACTTTTTCTCACATTAATCATTATATAGCTGTTAGTTTTAATTTTGTTCATAACCCAGTAGCTATAACTTCTTTTTTTTCATTACTTTTCTTAGTTTTGTGATTAGGATAGTTATTTGTTGTTCTTCAAGTACTGGGCATGATTATCAATGATGTTAATTGAGTAGGGACAAGGTAGGATGCTAGAATTTGAACGAAATAAGCAAAAAAGTGTTAAACCCTAATTGTCCCTGAACTCACAAACCAGCGCAGCCGTGGTCATGATCTCGTGGTCCGCATGCCCTTGACGCGGCCGCGTACTTTGTTTACACGGTCCGTATTAATTTTGATTCTGAAAGCTAAGGTAATGCCAGCGCGGTCGCATCCCTGATTGCGCGGTCCGCGCTAGTCCCGCACGACCGCATCCATTGTTCATGCGGCCCACATTGGTTAGATTCAGAGAAGCCAGTTCTGGTTGATAATCTAGTACAGCCCACGGTCTTGATCGGGCGGTCTGCGCTGGACCACATGCCGCCCGCATCCCTTCTCGCGCGGCCCGCGTTGCTTTTGTCTGCTAAGTTGTCTGCAACATTGCTTCCTGATGTTCTGCTTTGGTATGCATATGATAATACACTGCACTTGCCTATACGAACAATGTTAGAATCGTTTGTGTGCAGAAAATGGTGAAACAAATAGGACGCAGTGCCAAACAACCCGGTCGGGGTGAACCGTCCCGGGGAGGAAAGGCTAAGCTGAAGAAACTCACTCCTCAACCAAAACTAAAGACAAGAAAGCAAGTAGTGCCAGATGAGAAGCAGTCGGGGAGTGAGTACCTTCCCTCTCAGGAGCTATCAGCTGATTCGGGGCAAGTCCCCTCAGTCCCAGCCCAAGCTCCATAGGTTGTACAGTCTGATTCGTCTGATGGCTGAGCAACGGGTAGCACCAAGTACTCCACCTCCCCCACAGCTTCAATATCTGGGGATAGTGCTGACAGTGATGATGAGGTCCCGATTAGTGGGGTACCCGAGGTTGGTGGTGTAGAACGAACGAGGAAAGCTGAAGTGTGGGAGGACCACTTTGTTAGTCAAGTGGCCTTCCACAAATTCTGGGAAATGTGGTCCAAAAGACATCTAATCCCTGAGAGGTGCATCATAACCAAGGACTTATTGCCATTCCTACCTAAAGTCGATGAATAGTTTCAAACTAGAAGCGGGTGGGACCACTTCAGTGACGGGTTGATTAATGCAAATGAACACATGGTCAAAGAGTTCTACACCAATGTAGCCTACACCAAAAAGGAATCTACTGCGACCAAAGTGAGGAACAAGAATGTTGTGTTTTCGGGAAAAGCACTTAATGACTATTTGGGTTTCAAGGATGAAGACTAGACCCAATACTTGAAGAAGCTAGCGATGAAGGAGGAAGTTCGCCCATGGTTGGCAGAGTTCTTGGCACATCCGGGTGTTGTTCCGATTGGGTGCAGGCAAGGGTAAAAATCTTAAGGAAGAATTTGAATTTCTAGGCGAGAGGGTGGCTCACCTTTGTTTGCAACGGGCTGGATCCCACTTCACATGACCAGACCATCCCTCTTCCTCGGGCTTTGCTCATTGCTTCCATTATGGCTGGATTCCCTTTCAATATGGGGAATGTTATGTTCAGGGCGATTACTGCTATGGGGATCGACAGGGTGTGGAACTACCCTTTCCCCAACACTCTAACATTGTATTTTAGGGATTTGAAGGTAAAGAAAATGCCCTATGATGTGATAATGCACCCAGTGGCCTCCTTCTCCTGGTTCAGTATTCAGGGGCAAGACAACCCAAAGGGGGAAAAGAAAAGCATGCCATCCACCTCTGCCCCGACTGGCCAGTCTGAGGAGCCTGTTGAGGTAGAAACTTCTGTCGAGCCTTCTACAGAGTTTCCATCCATTCCAGCTGATTATGTCCCAGTTGAAAGGCCTTCCTCTTCTGTGGGCCCTCGTTCGTCAGCTGGCCCTTCAGTTCCCATTTCCCGGACCAACCCATTTATAGCCCAGCAGCTAGCCACGACATTGGCCAGTTTAAACAACTGGATATCAGTTGCGACATCCAAGTTGTCCACATTAGCCACTTCCGTTGAGGCCTAGTCTACCCCGACCACTATTGAGGAAACACTAAAGATGCTCCCGGCCAACCAGAAGAAGATAATTGAGACTCAGACTGCCTAGACTAAGGCAGTTGGGGCACACAGCACAGCTTTGGAGAAGTTGGCCCGGGAGCATAAGAAAATGAGGAAGTCCAGGGCATCAAAAGAGTCGGTGAAGGCTACGAGCAGATGTGGAAAAGCTAATGGCAGATCAAATGCTGTTAGACTTGTTGTTCGGGGACCCAGCCCCTCCAGCAGCAGTCCCAGTACCTGAGCCACAGCAGGAACAGGCACCCAGGCCACTGAGGAAGATGAGGAAGTTGCCCAGCACTGAGGGAGTCATGATTGAGTTGGCTGAGGTTGAGGTCACTCCCTTCGGTAATATACCAGATGTTCCACCGGTCCAGTAGCAGGATCCTATACCAGCTCCAGAGCAGTAGGCCGGAGACTAGTCTGAGGTCCCGGTTACTACAGAGGATTAGGGGACGACAAGAGACCCCTTGCATGTGGGCCAAGATTAGGGAGCCCTCTATATCCTTTATCTATGATTTTTATGCTTATTTTGGTAGTTGGCATTGGGGACAATGCCAGCTTTTATTCGTGGGGGTGCGCCCTACTATTTTGATTTTGATACATCTGGATGACTTTACATATATATTTGACTTTTAGTTTATGTTTTTGGATTTGATAGTTGGCTTGTATATAACTTTTCATTTTGGCTACTTTTCGACTTTATGTATATATTCATTCCCCATTGTATATTCTATTTCCCTATTATACATATTCATTCGGCTTTTCTATTTTCTTTAAAAAAAATTGTTTTTTGCTTGTTAGTTAGGTTCGTAGCTTCTTTGTTTTGGTTTTGGCATTTTCAATAAGCCCTTGGTTTTCTTAATGCCACGGTTCTTTCCAAGGGTAAAGTGTTGTGCGAACCGGGTGGCTCTTCCCAATGATAGATGGCGTGACAACCTTCTTAAGGGTTTGAGTCCGTTTTTGATTTTTTCTTTTGATTTCGATATTTCGTAGTTAAGGAGACCTCAACCGAGCTTCAATTGGGCCTAACACATTTGCCTTTGATCCCATGATCAAAGACATAATGTTGTGTTTAAGGTGGTGAAATTTGTGGTCTTGAGACTCTTGTATTGACCAAACTTTTATCATATGGTCGTGTGGGGCCATTGTGCACTTGAATCATAACTAAGGTCGTTGTGGGCCCTCGACTTGATGTATTTAGCAATCCTTGAGTGTGTGTGGTGAGAATTCGAATTGTGAGTCTATGTTCTTAGCCGATGGTCTAGAACTTGCCCCGAGTATTTATTGAGGCGAAATCCTAGGTGAAATTTGTCTTAAGAAGTGATTATAGGCTCTTCTTGATCCATGACCTACCAATTAAATGATCCCTAGTTAACCCCTTTGAGCCTTATACCTTCTTCTTTCAAGAACCAAAGCCACAAGCCTATACCCCTTCTTAACGATACCCTCTCTTGGCACCCAAATATTCCCTTGAGTAGATGGCAAATGTCTAAGTTTGGGGGGGGGGGGGGACAAGAAAGGGAACAATGTGGTAAAAGTTACAAAAGCAAAAGAAAAGGAAGGCAATGAAAAAGGAAGAAAAGACAAGACAAAGAAAAAGACCAAATTGAATAAGGTCAAAAAGGGGATTCAAAGAAAACAAAAGTGAAAAAATGTTGTGAAAAAGTAAAAAAGGAGAAATGTGTTGAATTGCATAAGAAAGAGCGACATTGTGTCTCTCTAACCCCTCGAAAAAGAAATGAATACTCAAATGAGTCAAGAAAGTGTGCCAAAATGAATCAAAAGAAGTGCTTGAGGGAAGATTGAACCCATTTGAACAAAACATATCCTACCATTACCCAAAAGCCTTTGCAATGACTACACAAAAGCCCTATATGATATTGAGTTGAACGGAACCGACATTAGTGGATACTTACATAAGGGGCAAGCATATGGTATCGAGAGCCGGACTTGTGACCTTCTTTGTGAGAGAAATGAGAGAAAAATACATCAACCTCGATTTGTGTGTCATACCTCTAAAAGGTGAGGTTCTCTTAGGGAGAGTTGAGGATGTGTGAGTTTGGGTTCCACAATGACCAAGGTATTTGAGAAAAGCTCATTGATGAAATGAGTCAACCCTTGATGCTCTTGTGTCGCACTTGATCAACAGTTTTCAAAAGCTTAAATTGTGTTAATGATGCATTCGTATTGAGGGCAATTGTTATTCCTAATTGATGCTTGTTGAGGTCACTTTAGGATAAGCTGGAATTACTTGGATGTTTCCCTTTGAGGGGTGGGTCTTATTTTTTTTATTTTTTTATTTACTTGAGGACAAGCAAAGGTTTAAGTTTGGGGGAGTTGATAACTATGTTTCTAACACATTTTATGCTCGTACTTGCCTATGCTTTGTGTATGAATTGCCATAAAATAGGCTCACAATGCTTACAAGTTGCGCTTGATTGCAGGTTTGAGAGACAAGATGACAAAAGTCAAAAATCGGCTCAAAATGAAGTAAAACCTGCTCAAGTGTCAAAGATCATTGAAGTGATAAAGTTCAGAGCTTGGTGCGGACCGTACCATCATGTCATGCTTCCGCTTCAGATAAGTTCAGAGAAGGCATAAATTACTTGTCCATTTCATGCGGCCACACAATCATGACATGCGGTCATGCCAGAGAAGTTCAGAGAGTTGTATTCTCCAATAGCAAGCGACGCGGCCGCGGTCAAGCTCACGCAGTCCGCTTCCAACCAATGCGGCCGCACTACAGGTTCACGCGGACCGCACCGTAAGAGTTCAGAGCCCATCACAAGCCACTCATGCGGTGGCACAACAAGTTCACGCAGCCTGCACTGGTCTCCATGCGGTCGCGTGTCAATTTTATGCGGTCCGTATCATCTGTTTCAGAGAGCAAGAATTAGAAGTCAAATAGTCAAGTGCGGCCATGGTCTTTTTTCTGCAGCCCGCACTGACCCCGCAGGGGCATTTTTGTCTGGCTTTTCCAACCCACTATAAATAGAACATTTTCCATTTTTAGGTCATGTTTTGTACACCTGATAGTTGTTGCGCTCGTGAGACATTTGTATTAGCCTATTTTGGGAATTTTGAGCTTATTTCATCATAGATTATTGTAGTTTAACATTAGCAATTAATTAATATGGTTGTTTCATCTTCTATTTCTTCAGTTTCTTCTCTAGTTATGTCTAGCTAAACCCATTAGCTAGGGTTGTGGCTCAACCCTAGTGTGGGTAATTCATGGGTGTTGCTTATTAATGATAGATTGATATTGGGTGTTTGTTATTTGGGTTAATTTTATGGTTTAATTAAGGATTGGTGGTTGCAAACATTGATTCTAGCTTAGTGGGTCTTGACTCTTCTTGAGAAAGAGAGTCTATGACCCCTAAATTGACCCAACAAGGAATTAGGATGGACCCATGAGAAATGGTATTCCCAATTCACAGGTTAAACCTCGAGAGAGTAATCACCATACTTGAACCCTAGTTGCTTGGTCCAATTGGTCTACCCAGTTGGTCTCGAGAGAGTTAATTAGGCAAAATTGCTCTCTCTACCGAGAGGTGTAAGAGTGGGTACAATTGTGCAGCGGTTATAAAATTGACCCCAAATATGTCAATCTATTGTTAGTAGTTTATACCCGTTAGTTAACCACCTAGGTAATGCCATGACCCTAGTTCCTTTCTCTATATTAATTACATCTTAGCAAATATTTCTTAGCATAATTTAGTCTTATTCTTAGTTGATAATAGTAGTGATAACAAGAAAATCCAAAAATGTTAGAAGTACAATTAGAAGCACAAACGCATTCTTAGTCTATACAAATACACAACTACATTCCAAG
>MU754009.1:0-25029 GCA_026770625.1 Nicotiana glauca
GAGGCTTATTTCCAATAGAGTACTAAATAGATAAACATATTTACGACGGAGTCCCATATGGATAAGCTTCTTCAGAAAGCTTATTTACAACGGAGTACTAAATGAACATCTATAATATAATATATTTATAACAAGGAAATGAATATTGATCCGATAAATATTTGTTGTGTTTCATCCGAAATGATCTACTATATGCCTCGCGGCAAAGTAAAAAATTTATACAAAGGAATTTAAAAAGAAGAACAAATATCATATGTTTGAGATTTGAACCTATGTCGGTAATTTTTGGATTCTTTTGAGATTTTACTAGACTTTTTTTTATATCAAAGAGAATTCAACAACTTATGAAAAATCAAAAATTTATTTTTACGCTATTCGTATAATATAATTTATTTTAATTTCAAATACCTTTCGCCAAAAAATTACACTACATATATAAAGTAAAATCTATTTTTTATATTTATATATTATGTTTTAAATTTCCTTAACATAGTCCAAAGTATAACTTAGTGGTCAAAGGGGTTCAAAACTTTTGAAAGATCATTGGTTCAATTCCCGCTCATTGGAGTCAGCGTGATGGCCATTTATGAAGTGACATGTGTGGTGATAAAATGTAATCTCCTCGTCATATATTGTCTTTGTTGTAATAATAATGAGAAGAGTTTTTGAAGAGTCTTTATTAGCAAGTTGACGCATCCCCTATCATTACATTTTATTTTATTTTTGGTTTTTCACCCGGTGTTCGGTATCCGCATTGGAGTTCGACTATATTCGGATTCGCACCGCGTAGGGCCCTTTTCGGGGGAAAGCACTCCCTATCAAGGATTTTTTCATACCCAGGGCTCGAACCCGAGACCTCTAGTTAAGGGAAGAGCAATTTCATCAACTACACCACAACCTTTGGTGGTCACTATCATTACATTACTCACACTTATGGACTATAGTATCCCTCTTATTCCCGTTGCTTTTTCTTTTGCTACAAAATGAGAGAATAGATAGACTTTAAAGAGATGAAGTGTCATAAGTATGTTTATCAGATTATTTAAAAATAAATTATAAATAATTACGTAAGTTAGTAGATAATAATTTATGAATATTTCCACGTACAAAAAATTTAAGGTCACACTTAGTGATTCTTTTCATAATAATTCTGTTCTTTTAACGTTTATTGTTTCAAAAATTTATGATTAAGATACTGTTGGCAATCTGATTATTTATCTAGTATATTAGAAAGTTTTTTCAAAAACTTCAGCTTATATAGTGCGGCAATTTTTACAAATGAACTAAATATCTTCAGCATCTTCTGCTGAAATTTTTGAAAAAGCTTTATGACAAAATTAATGAATCCGTGACGAAAAAGCTTCAGCTTATTTAGTGCTGCAGTTTTTACAAATAAATTAAATAACTTCAGCAACTTCTGCTAAAGTTTTTGAAAAAGCTATATGACAAAACTAATGAATTCAGAACAAAAAAACTTCAGTTTATTTGGTGCTGAAGTTTTTACAAATAAAGTAAATAACTTTAGCATCACAAAACTTCAGCTACTAGAATGCTTAAGTTCAGCATTACAAATAAAGCTTCAGCAAATAGAGAACAAAACTTCAGCACTAGAATGCTTAAGTTCAATAATTAAAAACAAAAATTTCAGCACACTTGGTTCAGCAATTTTTGCTACTTCAGGACCGTCTACTAGAATGTTGAAGTTTGCGTGATTGCCTTTGCTATTTCAAGCTCATATGCTGAAGTTACGCGAAAAAAGAGGGTACGCTTGTAAATTTTTTTTTGCAAAGCAGTACAAGTTAAAATGTAACCCAAAAAGCGGGTATAGATGCAAATGCCCCCAGTTCACAAGGGTGAAAATAACATGGGCTAGTGTCATGGCCCAATTTCCAAACCCGGTCGTGATGGCGCCTCTCGTGAAGACAAGGTCAGCCGACTAACCCAAATCATCTCTTTAACAATTATTGAACATAATGAATAGAAAATACAACTTAATGGTATTAAAACCGTTAATTACAACCCAACACAACCCGACCGGGGTGTCACAAGTCATGAGCATCTAGAAGGATTTGTAATACAACTACAAAGTTTGTAATGCATAGGATAAATTCTGGAAATCAATAGGAAGAAACTCGGTGCCGCGGACACTGGCGGTCACCTTGCTCAGCCACCATAGTAATACCTTCAATCAGCTAATAATCCGTTACCGGGTGAATAATACCTGCAACTGCACGCGAGGTACAGGGAGTAAAGTGAGTACTCTAACTCAGTGAGTAATAAAAGTAAATAATAGCTGAGCAGCAAGAAATCACGTAAGGCACTCCATCATGCTGTATAGAACAGTGCAACCCTTTGAGAAAACAGTAAAACTGTGAAAATCCTTTAGAAAATATATGGGCTCAGGTAAAACCTCTTTTGAAAATATCCTTTCGAACAGTTAAGCAAATAAATTCATAATCAGACAGTGTAAGTCAACACATAAGTCAGTCCCTCGGGCACAACACTCCACCAATAAATAACACCAAGGTATCTGGTAAACAGTGCAAGAAGTAGCATGTATGCCAATGATATGAGAGTGCTAAATGTCATGACACGTAGTACAAACAGGAACCAATGCATGAATGCAATGCAATGCACATGACCGCTGCGGCGCACAGCTCGATCCGTTTGGGTACCCGCGCTCACCGTAGGGGTTCAGACTCCGGAGGGGCTCCTACAGCCCAAGTGCAATATCAATATCACACTGCTGTGGCATGCATCCCGATCCATCCTTAGTCCAGAATATGCATGTGAGCTACTAGGGCGATGTCAAGTAATAGTTCTCAGCTCGAAATGCTAGAAATATAGTTTAAGTTTTTAAAACCTTAGAAGTATGACTAGACATTTCAAAACAGAGTTTAACTCAGGAGTGAAATAATATAACATGCTAAGTACCATGGAAACAGTGATAATAATCCCTAAAGGATTCAAATAATCGACACGAAGCCCAAAACATGGCAATCAACCCAAATCATGATGATAACAAGTAGTCTCAGTCAAATACGTAGTAATTTCATCAATGGGGACGGACCAAGTCACAATCCCCAATGGTGCTCTACTCCACGCTCGCTATCCGGCGTGCAAGTCACCTCAATACAGCATTATGATATGCAAATCCGGGGTTTCAAACCCTCAGGATATCATTTACAAGTATTACTCACCTCGAACCTGTGAAATCTCTAGCTCGTGATACCTTTGCCCCTCAAATCGGCCTCCACGTGCGTCTTATCTAACCAAAATCACAGTGAATACATCACAATATGCTACGGGAATAATACCCAATCGAAAACAATCGAGAAATAGCAAAATTCTTGAAACTAGCAAAATTAGAGCCTGGGCCCGCTTCCCGAAGAATTACAAAATTTATATCACCGGATTTCTCGTCTCGTCACGAGTCCATACATATAAAATTTACAAGAATCGGAGTCCATTTGGCCCGTCAAATCCTTATTTTAAACTCTCTTAAGTTCAAGCCCTAAATCACCATTTTTGATCTTTGATTCCTTGATTATTCAGTCTAAATCCATGTTTTTATACCATAAAATCGTATTCTAAGTCCAAGAATCCATGCCTGATTAAAGCCCTCGAAACCCTCTTCAAAATCGCCTCAAAGTTCTCCAAGATCGCTCAAAAATGGAGGAAAAATACATAACCCTCGCGGATGAAATATAATATAAAACCCTTCTGCCAACAATGACTTTCGCTTCTGCGGTCCCGCTTCCGCTTATGCGGGACCGCTTCTGCGGCCAAATTCCCGCTTATGTGGATTTTCATGTAAAATCTAACTTCCGCTTATGCGGCTCCACATCCGCTTCTGCGGATCAACCAAAGCCGTTTCCGCGACAAAATGTCTGCTCCTGCGGACCGTTGCGAACCATGTTTTGCTTATGCGGAACCACTCCACCAGGCCACGAACTGCTTTTGCGGTCCCCCACTCGCTTCTGCGGAACCGCTTCTGCGGTCCATTTCCGTAGAAGCGGAAATACCAGAAGATAGAAAAAAATTGAACCTGCAACACACTTCAAATCTTTCGTTTAACCACTCGAATTCACACCGAGTCCCCCAGGACCTCAAGCAAAAACACCAACATATCTCATAACATCATTCAAACTTGTTCCAATCATCAAAACACATCAAACAACACTAAAACCATCAAATCACATCGGATTCAAGCCTAAGTTTCTTAAAAAAAATTGGGAATACACTTTCGATCAAAAACCTGACCAAACGATGTCCGAATGACCTGAAAACTTGCACACATATCCAAAATCACCCAACAAAGCTACAGAAACTCTCGGAATTTGATTCTGACCCTCGGATCAAAATCTCACCCATCAACCGGAATTCGCCAAAATACTAACTTCGCCAATTCAAGCCTAATTATACAACGGACCTCCAAAATCAATTCCGATCGCACTCCTAAGTCACAAATCACCTCCCAAAGCTAACCGAATCATCGGAAATCAGATCCGAGCCCTCTAACTCATAAGTCAATGTCCGGTTGACTTTTCCAACTTAAGCCTTCCTTAAAGAGACTAAGTGCCTCGTTTCTTATCAAAACCAATCCAAATCAAATCTCACACATCACATACCGATAATGAAATATTAAGAAGCAATAAACGGGAAAAACAGAGCAGTAACACATGAGACGACGGGTCGGGTCGTCACATCCTCCCCAACTAAAACAACCGCTCGTCCTCGAGCGTACCCAGAGTTGTACTAGAAGCCAACCAATAGCTCAACGACCTTACCAAGCATATACCCGGGGTGATCCCACGTCACCCTATCTCACATAGGTCCGATAATACAACACAGCTGAAATTTCACAGTCCATCTAGACCATAAACCGTAGAACCGCATTGCACCTTCCGAAATCATACATAAGATCAGAACCCCACGTCTACATTCAAAATAAACCTGAACCAGCTGTAATAACCCATACCTGCAACCTCAGGTGAAGCCATATGATATACCACATAATCCAAACACTCGAAATGATAGACTCTATTCACGGTAGTTGCCCACAATACCCAAATACCGATAGAAAACCTCTTATTAGATAAGGTCTCATTCCAACACTTTCATATACTGACAACGATAAATGAAACACACAGCAAACCGTAACCATTTCTCAGATCAACCATTCATGAAGCCACTTCCCTTTTGACAAATACCACAGCAGACTTCTGAACCGAACCTCGATATTATCCTTCCAACAGTCTGAAATCAAATCGGTTCATATTCATTAATGACTCCAACGATCACCTCGAATCCAACACACCACTCTGGCGATATGACACCTCAACATAGGCCTAAGCCACAACTTGCATAATACACGCACCAATGAGGGACGGTCTGAACATACTCAAATCATGACAAATGACTCAGACGAAAGAGTTATACTTCAATCCCATCGATGCCGTTACAACACAAAGCTGAGACCCCATCTCACATCATAGAAATAGAGTGCCTCAATCCTCCTCGAAAGGTCATAACTTCACATGGCCTCGCCACAACGCGCGATCCCATCCAAACACTGTTACACATGAAGCACCTCAAGTCGCCATGCTTAAATAGACAGCCACGCACAAATTGATGTCTGAAACCAAGCAATCCATTACACCCACGGTGAAACAAATAGCATACGACACGCAACCTGATAGATCATAACCAATACTCCATTTACCGAGCAACATTCAATTACTCTTCCCGCTCGACTCTCTCTATGAATCCTCAATAGAACCGCACCACATGTGCCCATATCCAACTAATCATAACATCTCACAGCACATAAGAGCAACTAATAGATCTCCCCAGATCACTAACAAGCTCAAGAACGATTGAATCAACCTATCCCTCAATAATACAACTCGAGGCCAACCAAGCTAACTCTAAGCTAAATATATAGCCACCTCGGCCTGCCAACGAACTCAATATCAAGAAGCATGAAGCTGCTCCTTCCACTACTTTAACTCCTTCCGGAGCCGTACGATATGGTGCCCGGCACCAAATAATTACCGCAGTCCACAATCTCGCCCGGCGACATGCCCGACCATAAGAAACGCATCCAAAAAAGCCCCTCAATACCGGAACTGAGTCAATGGTAGAAACCTCTACACTGACATCTGCCACGAAGGCCCAATTAAGAAAAGCAATCCTTCCCAGCTGTCCGCTGGTCTTTGGAATACAACCAGTCTGCTAGAATATAATCCAACGCACTCCGCCACGTAACCTGTGGCATTTTCCGACATAACCCATAGCTCAATAGTCTAGAATAACCCAACACTGAGACAATCAGTCTACACCCCAACATCATATCCAAAATCTAATATATCACACAAAGAAAGATCCACTCGGCCCCTCAAATCCCAATAGCCGATAACGGTACCAATACACACGATCCACAACCGCTACACAGTCTGAACTTGAGAACTCCTAGTCTCCAACTCCATATAGAACACGAATAACTGTACCTGATCCCAAATCCCATAGTATGAATACATATTACACCTCGAGTACCCAATCATTCCACGAAAGATATTCTAAAATTCTCCTGTGTCATCAAATAGACTCAGATATCAGTAGTCGATTTAGCAAAAAAGTGCCGCAATACTTCCGAAGTATCATCAGTTTAATCACACTACCCTTTTCCTGAGACGTATACTCTTGTCAAATCACTTCCAATTGGCAGTATCATTTCCTTGGTCATCTGAGGCTACTCGTTGCCTAAGGGTTTTTATGAACTTCCTTTCAGAACTGAACTGAAACCTCGCACACGCCAGTCTCGGTCCTCTACAACATACCGCATATACCATACCCTCCAAGGGTAACATGAGAACTTTTATCTCCCTTCCGCGCTGCAGACATCGACGCACTCAACTAGTCAAGAACATTCATTGATCCCATTTAGAAGAAAAATCATTACACGTTCCATGCTTTGCATAGCCATAGAAAATATACTCATCTTCAAACCACGGTAAAACCCAACAAGAACATCTCTGCCAATTCCATTTGAATAAGCTAAACTGTCAGGACTGAATCCTTCTAACTAGGCCAAGCTAAACAAGCTGTCAGAACTCAAGAGCTTTGCTGCCAAAATACCTTTACGAACCCATTGCCTCGAACACACACAAAGAATTAATCATATCTTTACCATTCTGGTTCAGTCTACCATCAAGCTATTTCAGGCTTACCACACGAGACTCGAACATAGGACCACACTGTCTAAGACCCATAGGCTACTGAATACTCTCTCAACTGATCCCAGAAATACCACATTCCAGAATACCTTACCCCAAAGAGCTTTCTGCGTCTCTGAATTCGTTACCATTACTTTCCAGATACCGATACATAGGATCCCATAAGCAACATAAAAATACCACAAGTCTTGACCTTTCCCAATAAAAATACAATCTCTAACCACATACACATCCTTAAGACACTCGGTTATCTCATGTAAATCTTGAACACATTAAAACCATTCTCGAGAGTCATTCACTCTTATTCAAACTGAAAATTACCTGACTTAACGAACAGAACCACTCGTGCCTTACTAGCACTCTAACACCGCAGGATATGATCTCATTCCAATACAAGCAAAAACCCTCCTTCTCTATACACTGAGCATTCTTTATCAACAACAGCTCAAGACATCCTATTATTTCCTCATCTCTACGAAGCACCATATAACCTTTATCAAATTTTTACTTCGCTCGTTCCATCCTCGGCTCATTTTCTGCACCCAGGACTGATCCGCCAGCATACCTCGAAACGGAACCAACATAGCGCATAATCGTGCAATCAGCTAATCAACAGCAATCTCCCCAACTTGGCTCGAAGCCATATATCGGGACACACTCAATAACCCATAATACTTTTACTCTAATGATGCCACAATAACATAGTGAGATTAAACTCAAATCATTTACAGGTTTGTGAAAACACAGATCATCTAGTATTGAAATCCTCTACAATTCTTACATTCATCCCCACGTCAGTTGAGTCCACTCTCTTAAGCGACCCAAATTTTTCAAATTTCAACACATACCATTCAATCACACATGATATCTTCTAACACAAACATAAGGATCATACCACTTAAGAATACTCCGCAGGAGATAACCCACCTGCTTCGTCTTAATTTAGTATCTCAACATGCCTTCCACAATCATATACGTTACACATTCATTTAGTTTCCCTTGGTCTGAACTCATGCTGCCACATGTAAAGCACTACCCTCCCCAACTAGGAGACACGATAATATTCTTCACGCGCCCATATTCAGGCTACACATCAAATCATAATAGGAATCGAATCACTTAACAGTTCATCTGTTATCCAGCAGACTTCTTCGTCACTACCAAGTCATATAGATACATCTCGCAGTACTAACATACTCATCACATGAATACCAAACTGCCATTCCGGCTAATAGGGACAATACCGAGCATATAAGTTGAAAATACTTTCTCACACAATCAGCACCTAGGTGCTCAAGACATACGCAAAGATCCGGCCTTAAGTCCTCCAGACTGGCCCAACATCAAACTCACGGAGATCACATCTTGACCCTTGATCGGGGAATCACAAGCCATCAAGGCACATACAATATTGAGTGCTCATGTGTACATACAGACGTGTGGAAGGAATTTCAAGAGTTATATCTCAAGCTGAATCAAGTACGCACGATAATAATTCCAAGAAAATGAAGTTTTTCCTAAAGGTTCTGTAACCTCTCGAGGATAAATACAGATGTCTCCGTACCGATCCATGAGACTCTACTAAACTTGCTCATGACCCGTGAGACCTAGTAATCTAGGCTCTGATACCAACTTGTCACGACCCAATTTCCAAACATGGCCGTGAAGTTGCCTCTCATGAAGACAAGGCCAACCGACTAACCCAAATCGTCTCTTTAACAATTATTAAACATAATGAATAGAAAATACAACTTAATGGCATTAAAACCATTAATTACAACCCAACACAAACCGACCGGGGTGTCACAAGTCAAGAGCATCTAGAAGGATTTGTAATACAACTACAAAGTCTTTAATGCACAGAATAAAATCTGGAAATCAAAAGGAAGAAACTCGGTGCCGCGGACGCTGGCGGTCACCTTGCTCAGCCACCATAGTAATACCTTCAATCAGCTAATAACCCTCTACCGGGTGAACAATACCTGCAACTGCATGCGAGGTGCAGGGAGTAAAGTGAGTACTCCAACTCAGTGGGTAATAAAAGTAAATAATAGCTGAGCAGCAAGAAATCACATAAGGCACTCCATCATGTTGTATAGAATAGTGCAACCCTTTAAGAAAACAGTAAAACCGTGAAAATCCTTTAGAAAATATATGGGCTAAGTTAAAACCTCTTTTGAAAATATCCTTTCCAACAGTTAAGCAAATAAATGCGTAATTAGACAGTGCAAGTCAGCACATAAGTCAGCACCTCGGGCACAACACTCCACCAACAAATAACACCAGGGTATCTGGTAAACAGTGCAAGAAGTAGCATGGATGCCAATGATATGAGAGTTCTAAATGTCATGACACGTAGTAAAAACAAGAACCAATGCATGAATGCAATGCAACGTACATGACCGCTGTGGCGCACAGCCCGATCCGTTTGGGTACCCGCGCTCACTTTGGGGGTTCAGACTCCGGAGGGGCTCCTATAGCCCAAGCGCAATATCAATATCACACCGCTGCAGCATGCATCCCGGTCCATCCTCAGTCCAGAATATGCATGTGAGCCACAAGGGCGATGTCAAGTAATAGTTCTCAGCTCTAAACGTTAGAAATATAGTTTAAGTTTTTTAAACCTTAGAAGTATGACTAGACATTTCAAAATAGAGTTTAACTCAGGACTGAAATCATTTAACATGCTAAGTATCATGGAAATAGTGATAATAATCCCTAAAGGATTCAAATAATCGGCACGAAGCCCAAAACATGGCAATCAGCCCAAAATCATGATGATAACAAGTAGTCTCAGTCAAATATGTAGTAATTTCATCAATCGGGATGGAACAAGTCACAATCTCCAACGGTGCTCTACCCCACGCTCGCTATCCGGCGTGCAAGTCACCTCAATACAGCACTATGATATGCAAATTCGGGGTTTCAAACCCTCAGGATATCATTTACAAGTATTACTCACCTCGAACCGGTGAAATCTCTGGCTCGCGACGCCTTTGCCCCTCAAATCGGCCTCCACACGCGTCGTATCTAACCAAAATCAGAGAGAATACATCACAATATGCTACGGGAACAATACCCAATCGAAAACAATCAAGAAATAGCAAAAATCTCGAAACTAGCAAAACCCAAGCCCCGGGCCCGCTTTCCGAAAAATTACAAAATTTACGTCACCTGATTTCTCGTCTCGCCACGAGTCCATACATATCAAATTTACAAGAATCAGAGTCCATTTAACCCCTCAAATCCTTAGTTTAAACTCTCTTAAGTTCAAGCCCTAAATCACCATTTTTGACCTTTGATTCCTTGATTATTCAGTCTAAATCCATGTTTTTACACCATAAAATCGTATTCTAAGTCCAAGAATCCATACCCGATTAAAGCCCTCGAAACCCTCTTCAAAATCTCCTCAAAGTTCTCCAAGTTCGCTCAAAAATGGAGGAAAAATACATAACCCTCGCGGATGAAATATGATATAAAACCCTTCTGCCAACAGCGACTTTCGCTTCTGCGGTCCCGCTTCCGCTTATGCGGGACCGCTTCTACGGCCAAATTCTCGCTTATGCGGATTTTCATTTAAAATCTAAATTCCGCTTATGCGGCTCCACATCCGCTTTTGCGGATCAACCAAAGCCGCTTCCGCGACAAAATGTCAGCTCCTGCGGACCCGCCTTTGCGAACCATATTTCGCTTATGCGGAAATACTCTACCAGGCCACGAACCGCTTTTGTGATCCCCCACCCGCTTCTGCGGAACAACTTCTATGGTCCATTTCCGCAAAAGCGGAAATACCAGAATACAGAAAAAAATTGAACCTGCAACACACTTCAAATCTCTCGTTTAACCACTCGAATTCACCCCGAGGCCCCCGGGACCTCAACCAAAAATACCAACATATCCCATAACATCATTCAAACTTGTTCCAATCATCAAAACATATCAAGCAACGCTAAAACCATCAAATCACATCGGATTCAAGCCTAAGTTTCTTCAAAAACTTCCGGAATGCACTTTCGATCAAAAACCTTTTTACTCATTCACTTTATAAATACACTCCTTTTTTACACACAACACAGACCCAGGGATAGACGCGGACACATTTTAATACAGATACATTTTCATATAGACCTGAATACACTGAAATAGCTACACATTGAGACACACACTGAAAAATACAAAAAAAATCCTGAAATCATACTGATTTGGCATTGCTTTTGGAGTCTCTTTCATTCATTTTTAGCAAGGAACTCCTACTGGTTTCATACTATTTTTCTGGGATTTCTAAGTTTTAAGCTGAAGCTGTTTGGGTTTTCTGGATGCTGCTCTTACTCAAGTTTTCAGAGACCTATTTTCTTTATCTATTTGTTTTTCTCTCTGCTGTCAAGGTATTTTTCTTAACAAATATAAAGTTTCATTTTGCTTAACCATGACTTGGATTTGTTGGTTATCATAAATTTGTATTTGTTTGAATATTGCACAAATCATGTTGTTTGAAGTTGTATAGTGTAAATTTGTGTAGAGTTAATTATTTACATTGTTAGGTGATTTAAGTCATGTTAGTTTTATATTTAAGTATTGCAAAATCTATTTAAAGCTTTATACATTTATAAAAGTTGTACGTTCATATGCAGTAGTATCACATAGTGTGACGACCCGACCCGCCATCTCATGTGTTACTGCTTCGTTTCCCCCATTTTATGCTTCTTCATATTTCATTATCAGTATTTGGTGTGTTAGAGTTGAACTGGATTGGTTTTGGTAGGAAATGAGACACTTAGTCTCTTTAAGGAAGACTTGGTTTAGAAAAGTCAACTAGATGTTGACTTATGAGTTAGAGGGCTCGGATGTAATTTTTGGTGATTTGGTTAGCTTCGGGAAGTGATTTTTAACTTAGAAGTGCAATCGGAATTAATTTTGGAGGTCCGGTGTGGAATTAGGCTTGAATTAGCGAAGTTAGTATTTTGGCGAATTCCTGTTGATGGGCGAGATTTTGATCTGAGGGTCGGAATGGAATTCCGAGAGTTGCAGTAGCTTCGTTAGGTGATTTTGGATATGTGTGCAAATTTTCAGGTCATTCAAACGTTGTTTGGTTGGGTTTTTGATTGAACGTGAGTTTCGGAAGAATTTGAAGAACTTAGGCTTGAAATTGATGAAAAATGAGGATTTTTGTGTTGTTGGATGTGTTTTTAAGATTGGAAAAAGTTTGAATAGGGTATTGGATCATGTCTGAGATTTTGGTTGAGGTACCGGGGGCCTCCGGATGAGTTCGGGTGGTTAAACGAAAGGTTTTTGGAGTTTAATTGCAGGTTCAAGTTGCTGGTATGTGTTGGTTTTGCACCTGCGGTTGTGGGACCGCAGGTGCAGTCTCACTGAAGCGGTTTGAGGAGTGCGGAAGCGGAAAACTTGGTCCTTGCCAGGTTCCGTAGAAGCGGGATTAGGATCGCATAAGCGGTCCCGCATATGCGATTGGGCACCGCAGAAGCAGAGAGTGGCCTTAAGTGAAACGTCCGCAAAAGTGGACGTTGACCGCATAAGCGAAAGTCACAAAAGTGGTATTTGATCCGCAGAAGCGGATATAACTAGCAGTTTAGTGGTATTTATCTTCTTTGCGAATTTTTGGAAAGAGTAACATTTTGGACTCCGAACCTAGAGAACTTTGAGGCGCTTTTGAAGAGAGTTTTGAGGGCTTTCATCAGGTATGGATTCTTGGACTTAGCATATGTTATTATGGTGTAAAATCATGGATTAACACTGAAAACCCAAGGAATTAAAGGTTAAAAATGGAGGTTAGGGCTTGAAACTTAAGAAAGTTAAACTAGGGATTTGAGGGGCCAAATGGACTCCAATTTTGATAAATTTGATATGTATAAACTCGTGGCGAGATGAGGAATCCGATAATGTGAGTTTTGTAATTTTTCGAGAAGTGGGTCTGGGGCTCGGATTTTGTTAGTTTCGAGATTTTTGGTATTTCTCAATTGTTTTCGAATGGGTATTGTTCCCTTAGCATATTGTGATGTATTTGCTCTGATTTTGGTTACATACGACGCACGTGGAGGCTGATTTGAGGGGCAAAGGCATCGCGAGCTAGAGATTTTACCGGTTCGAGGTGAGTAATGCTTGTAAATGATATCCTTAG
This sequence comes from Nicotiana glauca, assembly GCA_026770625.1. Taxonomy (NCBI): domain Eukaryota; kingdom Viridiplantae; phylum Streptophyta; class Magnoliopsida; order Solanales; family Solanaceae; genus Nicotiana; species Nicotiana glauca. Next base: position 13,375 of record MU754009.1, read on the forward strand.
GGTTTGAAACCCCGGATTTGCACATCATAATATTGTATTGAGGTGACTTGCACGCCGGATATGAGCGTGGGGTAGAGCACCATTGGGGATTGTGACTTGCTCCGTCCCGGTTGTTGATTTTTACCGCGTATTTGACTGAAACTACTTCTTATCATCATAATTTGGGCTGATTGCCATGTTTGGGCTTCGTGCCTACTATGTGAATCCTTCAGGGATTGATATTACTGTTTTAGCATATCTTGCATATCATTCGGTTTCAGTCCAGGGTCTTAAATACTGTTTTGCAATCTCAACCATACTTCTAAGTTTTGAAAACTCAAATGATATTTTAAATGATATTTCGGGCTGAGAACTATTGTTTTACAAATGCCCAAGGGGCTTATGTTGATTTCTGGACTGAGCATGGATCGGGCTGTGCGCCGCAACAGTGATTTTGAAACAGTGGTAACAATGAAACTGTATCATGTAACTTGAAACAGTGGTAACAATAACACTATATGAAGTGACTTGAAGCAGTGGTAACAATGACACTGTATGATGTAAATTGGTCAGGTAAAAATGACTGACCGGTCAGGTAACAATGACTGACCAGGAATTAATTGATGCCACGAGATGGCTTGATATTGTGCTTGGGCTGTATGAGCCCCTCAAGAGTCTGTACACACCCCCAGTGAGCGTTGTTGACGATAAACACATGGTTGGCTCGGACTGCACGCCGCAGTGGGTACCTGAGTGTACCGTTCATATGCATTGCATTGCGTTCATGCATTGGTTCCTGTTTGTACTATGTGTCATGACATCCAGCACCCTCATTTCATTGGTATCCATGCTACTTCTTGCACTGTTTATCAGATACCCTGGTATTAATGGTTAGTAGAGTGTTGTGCCCGAGGGGCTGACTTATGTGCTGACTTGCACTGTCTGATTACGCATTTATTTGCTTAACTGTTGAAAAAGATATTTTCAAAAGAGGTTTTAACTGAGCCCAGATGTTTTCCAAAGGTTTTCACGGTTTTACTGATTTCTCAATGGATTACACTGTTCTTTATAGCATGATGGAGTGCCTTACGTGATTTTTGATGCTCTGTTATTATTTACTTTTATTATTCATTGAGTTGGAGTACTCACTTTAATCCATGCACCTCGCGTGCAGTTGTAGGTATTTGTTACCCGGTAGTGGGTTAGAGCTGATTAAGGGTTTTATTATCACAGCTGAGCAAGGTGACCGCCGGCGATCGCGGCACCATACTTCGTCCCTTGATTCGAGAGTTCATTTTGTGTATTATTATTAGCCTATTAGTTGTGTTCAGTCTTCTTAGATGCTCGTGACTTGTGACACCCCGGTCGGGTTGATTTGGGTTGTAATTACTGGTTATTATTGTCGTTAAGCTGTATTTATCTATTCATTTATGTTTAATAATTGTTAAAGAGACGATTTGGGTTAGTTGGCTGGCCTTGTCTTCACGAGAGGCGCCATCACGATCGGGTTTGGAAATTGGGTCGTGACACATAGATCATTTTCTAGAAACTTTTGTTAGAATAGTAATAGGCAGTTTGGTTATCATTGTTCAGTTAGCAAAAATGTAATAATTTAATTTTTAAATTCCATTCAACACGATTATTACACAAACCTCAATCTTATTTCTTCTCAAGGCAAATAGTAAATATAAATCAACAAGGCATGATGTAGTCTAAAACTACTCGGGCATAGGCATAATAGTAGCTACGCACTACGCACGGACTCTCGTCACCTCGTGTGTACGTAGCCCCCACAAATAGGAGCACATATTTTTAATTATTTCATGTATGGGTTAATTCCCTCTTACAAGGTTAGAAAGGAGACCCACCTCGTTCCGAAGTTCCATAACCAGCCTCTGATCCCTTCAAACAACTCGAACCAATGCACAACGCTCCAAAACTAGCAATAATTATGAAAACCCATTAACATACACTCAATTACTCTTAAAATCCAATTTTGTAACAATTTCTAACCCGATCGAAAAGTCGACAAAAATACCCTCCGGGGCCAAGTGCTCGAATTCTGTGACGACCCAGCCCTTCGTCTTGTGAGTTACCGACCCGTTTCCCCCATATTATGTCCTTCTATGATTTAATATCAGTGTTTGAGTTGATCGGATATAGTTGGATTGGCTTTAGCTGGAAATGAGGCACTTAGCTTCTTAGAAGGAAGCTTGTTGTGGAAAAGTCAATCGGATGTTGACTAGGTAGTTAGAGGGAACGGATGTGAGTTCTGGTGGTTTGGTTAGCTTTGGGGGATGATTTTTGACTTAGGAGAGCGATCAGAATTGAATTTAGAGGTCCGGTTAGAATTAGGCTTGAATTGGCGAAGTTTGAATTTTGGCGAATTCCGGTTGATAGGTGAGATTTTGATCCGAGGGTCGGAATGGAATTCTGAGAGTTACAATAGCTTCATTAGGTGATTTTGGATATGTGTGAAAAATTTCAGGTCATTCGTACATTGTTTGGTCGGGTTTTTGATTCAATGCGCACTTTGGAAGTTTTGATGAAAACTAGGCTTGAATCCGATGTATTTTATTGGTTTTAGCATTGTTTAATGTGTTTTGAGGATTGGAACAAGTTTGAACAAGGTTATAGGATGTTTTGGTGCTTTTGGTTGAGGTACCGGGGGCCTCGGGGTGAATTTCGGATGGTTAAACAGGGATTTTAGGATTTTGTTGCAGTCAGATTTTCAAGCTTCTGGTATTTCCGCATCTGCGGAAAATGAGCCGCTTAAGCGGTTTCGCAGATGTGGTGGGAGGAGCCGCATAAGTGGACAGGTGAAGCCAGGGGGTTTTTCCGCATAAGCGGAAGGAATATTCGCTTTTGCGTGGCCGCGTAAGCGGTTAAAGGACCGCAGAAGCAGTTTGATGGAGATCGCATAAGCGAAAGGATGGGTCGTAGAAGCGGTCCCAGGTACTTTAAGTTGGACCACATAAGCGGTCAAATTTCCACCTAAGCGGGACCACAGGTGCGGTCAGGAGACTGCAGGAGCGGAAATCGAACCAGTGTTAAAGTGAACAGCGTTCACGATTTTGGAAAAAGAGAAGAAACATTGTGAACTACGGACTTTGGGCGATTTTGAAGAGGATTCAAAGGGAATTCATCAGGTATAGATATTTGGACTCGAATTATGTTATTATGGTGTAAAAACATGAATTAATCACGAAAATTCAAGGAATTAAAGGGTAAAAATGGAGGTTAGGGCTTGGAACTTAAGAGGGTTTAAATTGATGATTTGAGGGGTCAAATGGACTCCGATTCTTGTGTATTTTATATGTACGGACTCGTGGCCAGACGAGGAATCCGGTGATGTGAATTTTGTATTTTTTTGAGAAGTGGGCCCGAGGCTCGGGTTTTTCCAACTTCTTGTTTTTGAGTATTTTTCGAGTTCTTTTAATTGGGTTATATCCCATTAGCTTATTATAACCTATTCCTTGTGGTTTTGGTCAGATTCTACACTCGAGGAGGTCGATTTGCAAGGAAAGCGCAAGGCGAGCTAGGATTTTGGCCGGTTTGAGGTGAGTAATGGTTACGAATGATGTACTGAGGGTTTGAAACCCCGTATTTGCACTATACGGTGCTATGTTGAGATGAAACACGTGTCGTGTGATGAGCGTGGTGATGTTACTGCTGGGGACTCGGACTTGGTCCATCCCGATTGATGACTTACTGTACTTTTAACTGAGACCGAGCTTATATCCGTATATTTTGGGCTAGTTGTCATGTTTGGGGCCTTGTGCCGATCTGTAGAACCCTTAGGGGAGCCTGTTGAGCTAATTAACCTCACGTTGCCTGTTGAACACATACTCTCAGTCATGTCTTTAACTGTATAACATAATATGAATCGGTATTAGTAATTTGCACTCTAAATGAGCAATACTAGGGTTGAACACCCTGTCTTAGCTGAGTGGGCCCAAGAGGCCAAGTCTATATTGGCTGAGAGGGGTCAAGGACCCCATAGTGAGGGTATTTGATATATACCGGATCGGGCTGCACGCCGCAGTAGTATATACATATACATGTATTGGATCGGACTGCATGCCGCAGTAGTATATTATATATGGATCGGACTGCATACTGCAGTAGTATATTATATATGGATCAGACTGCACGCTGCAGTGATATATTATATGGATATGACTAAACACCGCAGTATTATAGCGCTTGGGCTGAAGGAACCCCTCTGAAGTCTGCACATACCCCCAGTGAGCGCAGTCGACTATTATCTTGGATCGGGCCGCGCGCGGCAGCATTATATATATATTATATTGGATCGGGCTGCACGCCGCAACATCATATATACTATATTGGATCAGGCTGCACGCTGCAGCAGATTAGGTAAGGATCGGGCTGCGCGCCGCAGCAGTGTTGGTAAATTGTCGGACCAGAGGGGATTTTACTAGTTTTCCCTGATTAGCGGATATTTACTGCATTTACTGTTAGTTATAGAACTGTGTAGTGTTCTTACAGGATTTCTTATTTTCAGTTGTTATTTATTGCTATTACTCACTGAGTTGGAGTACTCACTTTACTCCCTGCACCCTGTGTGTAGATACAGGGATCCCGGAGTCTTAGCTGAGCCTTCTGTTGCTGCCCAGTTCAGTACCTGAGTCATCGAGGTAGTTGCGGGCGTACGCAGGACCCGATTTCTCCTCTTATCTTTCCTTTACTTCCGCATCTAGTTTTCCTCTGTATAGGACATTGATCAGTTATATCTAGAGGCCCAGACTTGCGATGCCAGATCTATTGGGCTGTTATTATGGTTTTCGCACTATTTTATTATTAACAAACCGAGAGTTTATGCTTAATTGGTATTTTTAAGTTTAATAATTGGAATGGAAATGTTCAATGGTCGGGCTTGCATAACAAGGTGTTGGGCGCCATCACGACCGAGGTTTGGGTTGTGACTAGTTGGTATCAGAGCCTAGGTTACCAAGTCTCGCGAGTCATGAGTCGGTTTAGTAGAGTCTCGCGGATCGGTACGAAAACGTCTATACTTATCCTCGGGAGGCTACAAAACTTTTAGGAAAAACTTCATATTCTTGAAATTCTTGTCGTGCGACTTTGTTGATCCGAGAACTAAACTTCTGTATTCTATTCTCTCGCAGATGGCGAGAACACGTACTACCGAACGTGGTGGATGACCACCATTGCCACCCACTAGAGGCTGTGGACGCGGCCGTGGTCGTGGTCAAGGCAGAGCAGCAGGGGCGGCACTAGTTGACCCACCGTTTGCCCCTATTCAGCATCAGCCTCCAGCTGTAGAGACTCCAGCAGCACCTGCTCAGGCACCAGCTAAGCCTATTGTGATTCCGGGTCTTCAGGAGGCCCTAGCTCAGATTTTGTCGATTTGCACTGGCCTGGCTCAGGCAGTCTCGGCCAATACTGCTGCAGCTATATCTTAGACCGGGGGTGGTCATCAGACCCCCGCAGCTCACACTCCCGAGCAGGTAGTGCAGGGTTTGCAGACACCAGAGGCACCACCAGTTCAGCAGGTTGCCCTAGTCCGGCCAGTTGCCCCAGTTCAGCCGGTTGTCCCGATTCAGGGTGATAGGGTTCTAGTGATGCCAGCCGATGAGCAGCGTCGTCTTGAGAGGTTCAGCAAGCTTTCACCTCCTACTTTCAGCGGTATTCCGGGCGAGGTTGCCCAGGGTTTCTCGATAAGTGTCGATGTATGCTTCGGACAGCAGTGATCCTAGAGTCAAGCGGAGTATCATTTGCCACCTTTCAGTTCTCAGGAGCAGCCTTTACATGGTGGGAGGCATATGAGCGCCGTAGGCCGGCAGTTGCGGCACCATTGACATGGCAGGAGTTCTCCACTATCTTTCTGGAGAAGGGGGTACCACGGTCGTAGAGAGAGGAGCTACGTAGGCAGTTTGAGTGTCTTCATCAGGGAGATATGTTTGTGACGCAGTATGAGGTAAGATTCTCAGAGTTAGCTCGTTATGCTCCATGGATGGTTCCGACTGATCAGGAGAGGATCATACAATTTGTGGATGGACTCATTTATCCCATCAGTATTCTGATGACTTGAGAGAGGGTCTTGAGCCATACCTTTGAGGATGCAGTGGATATTGCTCGGGACATTAAGACGACTCGCCGTCAGGAGAGAGAGGAGAGGGAGGCCAAGAGGCCTCGGGGATCAGGTAGCTTCAGTGGTGCTCTGTTTAGGGGCCAGGTTCAGCAGAGCAGAGGTCATTCTTTTAGGCCTCCTCAGCCAGCTCGCTCAGAGTATCGTGGGTTATCTTCTGGTCGGGGTTATCAGGGCTCTCAGCAGAGTCAGCCATCTCTTAGTGCACTTCCAGCGCAGAGTTCGTCTCATGCCCCATCTGTTCAGGGTTCATCCCGACCGAGTTCTTCAGCTAGCCACTCTGGCGCGAGGGGTTCCCTTCAATCCCAGCCCCCAGCACCCGGGAGTTTCTATGAGTGTGGCGAGTTTGGGCATGTGCGGAGGGAGTGTCCCCGCCGTGCATCCAGTTCATCTCAGCAGAAGGGCCAGCCCTCATCTTTTGGCCCAGTATCTTCAGCACCCGCCCCGCCAGCTAGGGGTAAGGGTCAGGCAGCTAGGGGTTGCCCCAAAGGGGGAGGCCGATCGGGTGGTGGTCAGGCTCGATTCTACGCTCTTCAGGGCCATTCAGATGTTGTTGCTTTGGATGTTGTTATCACAGGTATTATTTCAGTCTGCCACAGGGATGCCTCAGTTTTATTTGATCCCGGTTCCACTTATTCCTATGTATCTTCATACTTTGCTCATCATTTGGGTACGACCCGAGGGTGTCTTGCATTACATGTGCACTTATCTACCCGGTGGGCGATACTATCATTGTGGACCACGTATATCGGTCCTGTCTTATTACTACTGGGGGTCTGGAGACCCGAGTTGACTTGATGCTATTGAGCATGGTTGATTTCGATGTTATTTTGGGCATGGATTGGCTATCTCCGTGCCATGCTATTCTATATTGTCATGCCAAGACAGTCACATTGGCTATGCCGGGTATTCCGAGGATCGAGTAGCATGGTATGACTGATTATGTACCCAGTAGGGTAATTTCTTTCTTAAAGGCCCAGCGGATGGTTATGAAGGGGTGTTTATCATATTTGGAATTTGTGAGAGATGTTGGAGCTGAGGCTCCCAGCCTTGATTTTGTTCCCGTTGTGAGGGATTTTCCGGATGTGTTTCCATCAGACCTGCTGGGTATGCCACCGGACAGGGATATTGATTTTGGTATTGACCTGGCGCCGGGCACCCAGCCTATCTCTATTCCTCCCTATCATATGGCACCAGCTGAGTTGAAGGAGTTGAAGGAGCGGCTTCAGGAACTCCTAGATAAGGGGTTTATTTGTCCGAGTGTGTCACCGTGGGGTGCGCCGGTCTTATTTGTGAAAAAGAAAGATGGCTCAATGAGAATGTGTATTGATTACAGGCAGCTGAAAAAGATGACAGTGAAGAATAAGTATCCACTGCCCCGTATTGATGACTTGTTTGATTAGCTCCAGGGAGCGAGGGTATTCTCGAAGATTGATCTTCGTTCAGGCTATCACCAGCTGAAGATTAGGGATTCTGCTATCATGAAGACAGCTTTCAGGACGAGATATAGGCATTATGAGTTTCTAGTTATGTCTTTTGGGCTGACTAATGCCCCAGCCGCATTCATGTATTTGATGAACAGCGTGTTCCGACCGTATCTGTATTCCTTTGTGATTGTGTTTATTGATGACATCCTGGTGTACTCGCGTAGCCAGGATGAGCATGCCCAGCATTTGAGAGTAGTATTGCAGAGACTGAGGGAAAAGAAGCTTTATGCAAAGTTCTCCAAGTGAGAGTTCTGGCTTAGGTCTGTGGCTTTTCTGGGACACGTGGTGTCCAGTGATGGTATTCAGGTTGATCCGAAGAAGATAGAGGCGGTGCAGAGTTGGCCTAGACCGACCTCAGCCACTGAGATTCGTAGTTTCCTTAGGTTGGCAGGGTATTATCGCCGGTTTGTACAGGGATTTTCTTCTATTGCGTCGCCTTTGACCAAGTTGACTCAGAAGGGTGCTCCATTTGTGTGGTCTGAGGAGTGCGAGGAGAGCTTTTAGAAGCTCAAGACAGCTTTAACCACTGCTCCAGTATTGATACTGCCATCAGCTTCAGGTTCCTATACCGTGTATTGTGATGCCTCGAGAGTTGGCATCGGATGTGTGATGATGCAAGAGGGTAGAGTTATTGCATATGCTTCTCGTCAGTTGAAGCCCCATGAGAAGAACTACCCTGTTCACGATTTGGAGTTAGCAGCTATAGTCCATGCTCTGAAGATTTGGAGGCACTACTAGTATGGTGTTTCTTGTGAGGTGTATACTGATCATCGCAGCCTTCAGCATCTGTTCAAACAGAAAGATCTTAATTTGAGGCAGCGGAGGTGGCTTGAGTTGCTTAAGGATTATGACATTACCATATTGTATCATCCGGGGAAGGCCAATGTAGTGGCCGATGCTTTGAGCCGGAAGGCGGTTAGTATGGGAAGCTTGGCGTATATTCCAGTTTGGGAGAGGGCCTTTGCGGTTGATGTTCAGGCGTTGGCCAACCGGATGGTGAGGTTAGATATTTCAAAGCCGAGTCGGGTGTTGGATTGCGTTGTTTCTCGGTCCTCCTTGTATAACCACATCAGAGAGCGCCAGTATGATGATCCACATTTGCTTGTCCTTAAGGACAGAGTTCAGCACGACGATGCCAGGGATGTGACTATTGATAGTGATGGTGTGTTGAGGATACAGGGCCGGATTTGCGTGCCCAATGTAGATAGACTTCGAGAGTTGATACTAGAGGAGGCTCACAGCTCGCGGTACTCCATTCATCCGGGTGTCGCGAAGATTTATCAAGACTTGAGATAGCATTACTGGTAGAGGAGAATGAAGAAGGATATTGTGAGTTATGTAGCTCGATGTCTCAACTGTCAGCAGGTCAAGTATGAGCATCAGAGGCCGGGCGGTGTTCTTCAGCGTATGGTTATTCCTGAGTGGAAATGGGAGCGGATTACTATGGATTTCGTGAGCGGTCTCCCTCGGACTTCGAGGAAGTTTGATTCGGTTTGGGTGATTGTGGATCGGCTGACCAAGTCCGCGCACTTCATTCCAGTATGTACTACTTACTCATCGGAGTAGTTGGCAGGGATCTTTATTCGAGAGATTGCCAGGTTACATGGGGTCCCAGTGTCTATTATCTCGGATAGAGGTACTCAGTTCACTTCTCAATTCTGGAGGGTATTTCAGCGGGAGCTGGGTAAGCAGGTCGAGTTGAGCACAGCATTCCATCCTCAGACGGACGGACAGTCCGAGCGCACTATTCAAATCCTGGAGGACATGTTGCGTTCTTGTGTTATTGATTTTGGAGGTTCATGGGATGAGTTTTTGCCGCTTGCAGAGTTTGCCTATAACAACAGTTATCATTCGAGTATTTAGATGGCCCCGTATGAGGCGTTGTATGGTAGGCGGTGTAGATCTCCTATTGGATGGTTCGAGCCCGGCGAGGCTAGATTGTTGGGGACTGAGATGGTTCAGGATGCTTTAGAGAGGGTGAAGTTGATCCAAGAGAGGCTTCGTACAGCACAATCGCGCCAGAAGAGTTATGCGGACCGGAAGGTTCGTGATGTGTTTTACATGGTAGGCGAGGTCTTGTTGAAGGTTTCGCCTATGAAGGGTGTTATGCAGTTCGGGAAGAAAGGGAAGCTCAACCCGAGGTTCATTGGGCCTTTTGAGATACTCAGGCGGATTGGAGAGGTGGCATATAAGCTTGCTTTACCACCCAGCCTGTCTAGTGTGCATCCGGTATTCCATGTGTCTATGCTCCGAAAGTATGTTGGGGACCTGTCTCATGTGTTAGATTTCAGCACGGTTTAGTTGGATGATGATCTGTCATATGATGTGGAGCCAGTGGCTATTCTGGGTCGACAAGTTCAAAACTTGAGGTCCAAGGATATTGCTTCAGTGAAGGTGCAGTGGAGAGGTCGGCCCGTGGAGGAGGCTACTTGGGAGACCGGGCAGTAGATGCGGAGTATATATCCCCACCTATTTGAGACTCTAGGTATGTTTCTTGACCCACTCGAGGACGAACGTTTGTTTCAGTTGGGGAGGATGTGACGACCCAACCCGTCGTCACGTGATTTACCACCCCATTTCCCCCATATTATGTCCTTCTATGCTTTAATATCAGTGTTTGAGTTGAACGGATAGAGTTGGATTGGTTTTAGCTAGAAATGAGGCACTTAGCTTCTTAGAAGGAAGCTTGTTATAGAAAAGTCAACCGAATGTTGACTAGGTAGTAAGAGGGCTCGGATGTTATTTCCCGTGGTTCGGTTAGCTTCGGGGGATAATTTATGACTTAGGAGAGCGATCGGAATTGAATTTAGAGGTCCGGTGTAGAATTAGGCTTGAATTGGCGAGGTTTGAATTTTGGCGAATTCCGGTTGATAGGTAATATTCTGATACGAGGGTCGGAATGGAATTCTGAGAGTTGCAGTAGCTTCGTTAGATGATTTTGGATATGTTTGCAAAATTTCAGGTCATTCAGACATTGTTTGGTCGGGTTTTTGATTGAATGCAAATTTCGGAAGTTTTGATGAAAACTAGGCTTGAATCTGATGTATTTTATTGGTTTTAGCGTTATTTGACGTGTTTTGAGGATTGGAACAAGTTTGAACAAGGTTATAGTATGTGTTGGTGCTTTTGATTGAGGTCCCGGGGCCTCGGGGTGAATTTCGGATGGTTAAACGGGGATTTTAGGATTTTGTTGCTGTGAGATTTTCAAGCTTCTGGTATTTCTGCATCTGCGGAAAAGGAGCCACTTAAGCGGTTCCGCAGATGTGGTGGGGGGAGCCGCATAAGCGGACAGGTGAAGCCAGGGGGTTTTTCCGCATAAGCGGAAGGAATATTCACTTTTGCGTGGCCGTGTAAGCGATTAAAGGACCGCAGAAGCGGTTTGATGGAGATCGCATAAGCGGAAGGATGGGTCGCAGAAGCGGTCCCAGGTACTTTAAGTTGGACCGCATAAGCAATCAAATTGCCGCCTAAGTGGGACCGCAGGTGCAGTCAAGAGACAGCAGGAGCGGAAATCGAACCAGTGTTAAAGTGAACAGTGTTCACGATTTTGAAAAAAGAGAAGAAACATTGTGAACTACGGACTTAGGCAATTTTTGGGCGATTCTGAAGAGGATTCAAAGGGAATTCATCATGTATAGATATTTGGACTCGAATTATGTTATTATGGTGTAAAAACATGAATTAATCACGAAAATTCAAGGAATTAAAGGGTAAAAATGGAGGTTAGGGCTTGGAACTTAAGAGGGTTTAAATTGATGATTTGAGGGGTCAAATGGACTCCGATTCTTGTGTATTTTATATGTACGGACTCGTGGCCAGACGAGGAATCCGGTGATGTGAATTTTGTATTTTTTTGAGAAGTGGGCCCGAGGCTCGGGTTTTCCAACTTCTTGTTTTTGAGTATTTTTCGAGTTCTTTTAATTGGGTTATATCCCATTAGCTTATTATAACCTATTCCTTGTGGTTTTGGTCAGATTCTACACTCGAGGAGGTCGATTTGCAAGGAAAGCACAAGGCGAGCTAGGATTTTGGCCGGTTTGAGGTGAGTAATGGTTA